>RBNI01006026.1:0-11831 GCA_003990745.1 Jimgerdemannia flammicorona
CAGGTTTTGTCCTATATTGATAAAGAATGGAGTTATTCCAAGGAAAGCTTGTTTACTATTATTATAGGCAAACTCAACTACAGTAAGATATTTATGTCAATTATCTTACCTATGAGAAACATAATTTCTTAGTATTTACTCCAGAGTTTGATTCATTCTTTCAATTTGGTCTATAGATAGTACTAGTTTAATTTCAATATAAGTGAAGAGCTTTCTAAAAATAGCTAATAAATTTTATATTTCAGTTACTAATAATGATCTTAGAAAGGCTATAATAGTAGAAGATATTATCAAATAAGAGTATAGCAATTTTAGATACTGTTGTAGTTATAGCAGTAGATATAAAGTGAGCTTATTTACTAAGATAATCTATAAAGACAATAATTATATTATTTCCATTCTTGGTTCAGAATAGTTGTATAATGAAATATATAGAGATTTATTTCTAATTGATAGAGGGTACTGGAATAGAATAGAGTAGTTTAGATTTTACTAGAGTTGAGAACTTGTTGCATTAGTAGGTATTATAAGAAGTAATGTAGGTCTTTAGCTAGTCTGCTATATAGGACCAATAGAAGTTTTGAGAGATAACTTTATAGTATTTATCAAATCCTAGATATCTGAATATAGGATATCATAATATTCAAACAGGATAGTTTTTCTGTAAGAGGGTTGCTTTTTAGGGTAACTGTTACATAGTTCTGGAAGGGTTTTCTGAAAGTTCTGGATATTCTGGAAGACTGTTTTCTTATGGTCAAGATCAATTTCATATGGAGTACGTCCTCTACGCTTATTGATTTCAAGATCAGGTTAATGTCTCAACCAAAGTCCCTTTTTGGACTAGTTCTGGATGTTCAGGATTTTCCATATTTCAGGAAGTTTGAGAAACTAAGACCAGCTTAGTTGAATTGGCATATCACTGCAGACAATACCCAATTAGGAAATTTCGTGATGGGGTTAGGAGTAGGACCTAATGGGGAGCAGATTTACTTAAGAGTAGTTTGTGGGTTATTAAATAGGTTTATTTGCTATTTATGATATTGCTATACTAGAAGTAGTTGTGTAAAGGGATATTGTGGAGAAGTGCTCAGGAGTTGTGTTCAGATTGTTCAGATCTGTTTAAGTCTGAGATTCTGAGGTCTGGGGGAGGAAGTATTTATACTAGTGAGGGGCTATCTGGACTATACTAGATATGGATGTAGCACTAAGTGCTTTGCTGAGTCGGAATGCAGTCACGTAGTATAAGTGTGATCTAATATATCAAGAGATTGTTTGATTGCTAAGTCAGTTCACAGTCATGTCATACAAAGCTAATCTAACTATACTATGACTGCTAAGCTATTTATAGGTTTAGGCACTGTCTAGATAGTCTTTGATGACATCACCATCAATGATATCATCTCTGATGAAGTAGTTGTCTAGGAAGAGTGATTCGTGGATTACTTCTCCTTGTTCACTGAGGTAATAATATATTGGGACTTCATCTCCATCCCACAGGATAGTGTTGTCTGTCTCATATGCTGGATAAGGTGTTGGTGGGCAAAGGAGGGGTATACTGTCTTCGCTTTCATCAGATTCGCTGTCTGCATACCTTCTATAGGTTATAGCACTATGAGTCATGGGGTTGTAGTAAGCTGGTAGCTGTGGTTCATGTCGCTCGTACTCAGGTGATGGAGTTATTGGTTCAATCTCAAGGATTGTCTGGAGGTACAGGTTGTATTCTCTGGTCTCTTCATTATCGTTGAAGTAATCGGGGGTGAATGCAGGTTAGTATTCATGCCAGTGGTCATTGTTTCAATAAGTCTCGTATATAGTTATGAACTGTTATAAGTTCATTGACAAGGTTGGTGGTGTGATCAGGGTTGGTAGAGATCCTTGATTTGATGTCATATTGACATCGGAGGGATCATTGTCTTCTGCTTTGTCTTTGTCAAAGTTAATTATATCATAGACATCCTTCATAGCATATCCAACTTGGGGCATTTGCAGAATGTGGTCGTCGGGGTGCGGAAAGGTTCTGTTGGTAGTCTGAATATATTTGAGATACTTGTGGTTGAGTTCTTGTATCATGTCATTGATTTGGCCATAGGACAGGGTAGCAACCATTTCACTGGTAGTAACTTGGAGATGGGGAATAAAGGTGCTATACTCATAGAAGAGTTCTCGGTATTTGTGGGTGATGAGCTTCTGATGTTGAGATATCTGGGTAATGTCTATATCATGGTGGTGTTCGACCATGTCTTCCAGGAGGTGGCTGATCTGGTAGTAACTTGAGATTTGTCCGATCTGGTAGACCTCGTTAAGCATGTTCAGGGCATTCCATCAGGCTTCTATAAAGTAGAGGGGTGCTAGGCTATGGATATTCATGAGGGGCAGAGGAGGTGTGGCTCGGTTGACAATGACATTCTAAATATCAGCGTGGATGCAGTTGTAGATCTCGGTGGTCATGTTTGTATGTTTGGAAGTTGTGGTTATTGTTTGTTTTGGTTCTCTATTTCGACGTATCTCAGGGCTTGGTATATATGCATCTGTTCTTGATTGGTAAGATTCCGTTTGTGTGAACCTTATGTTCTATAACTTCGTATTGACTCAGCTTTGTGTGCTGTGACTTCTGTTTGACTCAGCTTCGTGATCATACAGGTGATTTCCAGATTTGTTCAGAGGTCGCGTGTGATTTCGGTGGCTTGTTAAGAGAGTGACGTGTGATTTCTGTGGCTTGGAGATTGTGCGCTTACAACTCTCCCCTTCTTAGCTTTCGACATCCTCGTCAGGGCCTTCTAATTTTGTTCTAGTGTTGTTACACTATTTGGGAGGTCAAAAGTCTGGTAAAGTCCATTTTTTTCAGAAAGTGGCATGCTCGTAGTATAGTTGCCTAACACATTGGATTCACATGTTAAAGGGTCGTATGTTCAATGCCGTGTACCAGAAGTGATTCTGACATCATTCACTGCTGGGGAATTTCCTCTAAGAAATCTTCTTAAATGTCTATACCTCGTTTCCCACTAATGGTATGGGAAGAATAGGCTTGCTTTCAGTTTTGCTATTTTTCCAGAGGGTCAGTATTCTTTTATTCTGTCTTGCTGAGTTCTTGATTAGGTTTGTGATAATTATAATATTCGAGAGGGTAATATATGTTATGTACTGATAGGTGCAGGAGTATTCAGTATTCAGTTGTTCAAGGAATTGTATTCCTGAACTAAGTTGGTAGCATTCTGGAGATTGGTCTTGGGTTCCCATATTGCATCATGGATCAGATAACCTTTCTATTTGATGAGGTACTCGGGGTGGTTCTTGTGGCCATATCTGTTGAGGATTTGTTCAACTTCATATTCTTCCTAGTCATTAATAATGATAGATGCAGGTCGTTTTGTAGTTCGGTTCAGGAATAGTTCATCATCATTGTCATTATATTGTTTGAGATATTGGACATTGAAGACTGGGTGAATCTTAATAGTGTCCAGTAGTGCTAATTTGTAGAAGGTCAAAGAGACTTGTGAAATGACTTCAAATGGTCCAATGAACTTACTGTTCAGCTTTGTAGATGGTCTGTGCTTAAGGTTATCAACTCGGTATCCTCAGATATCTAATAGAACTTTTTCTCCAATATCAAAGGTTTCTTTTCGGCGATGTTGGTTAACATATTGTGACTGTTGTTCTTGAGCTCACGATAAATTCTCAATTGCGATCTGGCTTAGATTATGCATTCAGAGTAAGAATTCTTCAACAGCTTTGACTGTAGAGGGTTCTTCAGTGGTTCGGATGAGTGTCAGAGGAGTGTTTGGGTTTTGTCCAGTGTTGGCAAAGAATGGGGTCATTCCAAGAGAGGCTTGCTTGCTGTTATTATAGGTAAACTCGACTGCAGTGAGGTTTTCATGCCAATCATCTTGTCTGTAGGAGACATAGTTTCTTAGCATTTGTTCCAGAGTTTGGTTCATCCATTCAGTTTGGCCATCAGTTTTGGGGTGAAAGGCTGTAGATAGTGCAAGTTTTGTTCCAAGGTGTATATGGAGGGCTTTCCAAAAATGGCTGGTGAATTTCGGGTCTTGGTCACTAACAATGATCTTAGGAAAACCATGATAGTGGAAGATATTGTCAAACAAGAGTATAGCTATGTCTGGTGCTGTTGCAGTGGTAGTGGTTGGTACAAGGTAAGCTTGTTTGCTGAGATAGTCCACAAAGACCACAATTGCATCTTTTCCATTCTTGGTTCAGGGGTAGTTGTACAATAAAGTCCATAGAGATTTGTTCTCAATTAGCAGATGGTATTGGGATAGGGTGGAGTAGACCAGGTTTTGCTAGTGTTGAGGACTTGTTGCATTGGCAGGCATCACAGAAAGTGATATAGGTCTTTAGCTGATCTGCCATCCAGGGCCAATAGAAGTTTCAGGAGATAACTTCATAGTATTTATCAAATCCTAAGTGTCCAGCTGTAGGGGCATCATGATATTCGAATAGAATAGTCCTTCAGAGGTCTCAGTTGTTTGGAACATACAATCTGTCCTTGTAGTAGATAGCATTGTCTCTAAGTTGGTATTGATTGTATCAGGTATACTTGTCAGTATCATCACTGTTCAGGATTTCTCAGAGTGCTTGAGCTTCCTTATCATTGGCACATGCTGTGATGATTTGTTCCATGATGGAGTTTGTAACCAGGGTGAGAGTTTGGATAACTTCTTCCATGGGTGGTCTGGAGATTGTATTGGCAACAATGTTTTCCTTGCCAGGGCAGTACTGGATTTCATAGTCAAAGTTGGTGAAGACTTTCATCCATCTGGCTTGCTTTCGAGAAAGGGTAGCCTGGGTCTTGATGTTGACTAATGACTTGTGGTCAGTCAATATAGTGAAGTGTGCTCCTTCTAAGTATGGTCGCCATTTGATCAGAGTGTCTACGATGGCTAACATTTCCTTCTCGTGAGTTACATAGTTGATTTCGGTGTCATTGAACTTGCAGGAGTGATAGGCCACAGGGTGTCCTTCTTGCATGAGTACTGCTCTAAGAGCTAGGTCAGAGGCATCAGTGGTAACTTCATATAGTAGGGCAGGATTTGCTACTTGAAGTACTGGAGTGATTATCAAAGTATCTTTCAATGCTTGAAAGGCTGTATCTTGTTTGGGTCCCCAATTTGCAAGATTGTTGAAGTCTTTCTCTTGTTTCATGGTCCAGGGTTGTTCTTCTTTCTTGCTATGCTTGATCATTTGGATAAGGGCAGTGGCGATTTTGGCAAAGTTGGCAACAAATCATCTGTAATAGTTTGCTAATCCCAGGAATGACTGGAGGTCTTTCAGCTTCTTGGGTCTGGGCCAATCTTTGATTGTGGAGATTTTGCTGGGGTCCACTTTGATTCTATTTGGTATGATGATATGTCTAAGGAACTGAATTTCTTTTAGGAGAAATTCGCACTTGCTGAGTTTTGCGAAGAGTCAGTTTTCTCGGAGTTTCAGTAGTACTAGTTCAAGATGTTTGAGATGTTCCTCCAGGGTTTTGCTAAAGACTAGGATGTCGTCAATATAAACAACAATGAATTTGTCCAGGTATGGATATAAGATAGTATTTATCAGTGTCTGGAAGGTTGCAGGAGCATTAGTTAAGCCAAAGGGCATAACCAGGAATTCGAAATATCCATAGTAGGTTTGGAAGGCTGTCTTGTAGATGTCTTCTTCTTTTATAGCAATTTGCCAGTAACCATTTTGCAGGTCAAAGGAGCTCATGAATTGTGGGTTGGTAAGCCTATTAAATATTTCATCGATTCTGGATAGTGGGTAACAGTTCTTGATGGTCTGTTCATTGAGGTCGTGGTAATCAATGCATATTCGCAGGTCTCCTCCTTTCTTGACAACAAAGAGGACTGGTGCACCATAGGGTGATACACTGGGTCTGATAAATCCTTGTTCCAGGAGTTCATCAATTTCTTTCTTGAGTACATCAATTTCTTTTGGAGACATGTGGTAGATTGACTTGAAGGCTGGTTTGGCATCTGGAATAGTCTTAATGACATGGTCTACTGCTCATTTGGGAGGTAGGCCTTTCGGGAGTTTCTTTGGGAATATGTCTCGGAATTTCTGGAGTAGCGGTCTGACATGGCTGTCAACTTTGGAAAAGTCTTCTTCAGAGTTCTCAGGTTCTCCTTTTGATGGGCGGATGGAGATAGCAAAAAGAGGGCATTTCTTGGCCAATTTCTTGAGTTGTAGCTTATTGATGTGGGTGATTTTTGGTCCTGGGTCACTAGAGTTGAGTGGGTCCTTTTCACCTTGTAGTTTGAAGTTGTGGCATCCTTTCTTGATGGTCAGAGAATGGTTTACCCAATCAATCATAGGGTTCTCTTGTTTTAACCATGGAGTTCCAAGGATGATTTCATTGTCAGGGAGTGGTACGATCTGGAGGGTAATATATACTCGATAGTTACCAATTCAGAAGGGTAGATTGCGGACTTCCTTGCTAATGACATGTGAGGTTCCATCAGCTGTAGCAACTGCTTGAGTTTGTTATACCGGGGAGGTGAAGACCTTGAGTCTATTGGCTGTTTCTTCATTGATGAAGTTGCCAGAGGCACCACTGTCTATCATGATCTTGACAGGTGCTCGATTGACAAAAACTTTAAGTATAAGCAGTTTGTCTGATCCAATGGTAGTGATTTCAGTTGTAGGAGCTTTCCTTCTGTTGGTTCTTCTTTGAGCCAGTTCATTGACACAAGAGAAGCAATCATCAATCATTCGAGAAGAGTACATTTCAATGCCATGGGGGCATTGGCCACTTGGTACATATCCATCTTCAATTTTCTTGTAGAATTGTTCTTCTTTGTTCATGGTAGGTTAGACTGGGGCCTTGTTTGATGAGCCAAATCCTTTAGATCCTCAGATGGTAGGCAGTAGTTCAGGGTCTTTCTTGACTGTCAGGTTTGACTCGATTTTTTCGAATAGGATCTGGGCAATACAGAATCTAATGGAAATCTTGAAGGGTGTCCAACTGTGGTTTCAGATGAGGATAATAATTTCACCTGTGTAATCTTCATCAATGACTCCTCCTTCTATTGAGAGTCCTTTCAATGCTAGGCTGCTGCGACAGCATATTCTTCTAACATGTCCTTCAGGAATTTGGATACTGATTCCTGTGTAGACTTGCTTAACTTCTCAGTTAGAGACTGTAGCTTCTTTGGATGCATACAGGTCATATCCAGCTGCTTTTTGACTTCCTTTAGTTGGGGCCTTAGCAGTTTGTCTTAACTTGACAAAGTCTAGTATTCTGGTGGTCAGATTGTTGAGGTGGTACAGAGTGGTAACAGTTGCTCATGTTGCTGTTCGGGGTTTTCAGTTAGGGTAGGCACTGGCCATGTGTCCTGTCTTTCAGCAATAGAAGCATGCTCTGCTTCTTCTAAGTTCATTCCTTTCGCCTTCAGTGAGTTTCTTAAAGGTACTTGGCTGGGTGGGTTCATGATTTCTGGGTGTCCACAAAGTGGATATTGAGAGAGCTCAGGATACTTCATGCTTGGGTTCTTCTTTCTTAGTCCAAGTCTTTTCCTTGTTGTTGAATTGTCTTCAGGGCAGAATGGGTCCAGCTGTTAGGATCTGCTTGACCATAGTCTTGATTCTTGCCAGGCACCATTGTTGGTGGTCACAACCAACTGGGTGTCCTTGTTCTCGGATTTTTCTAGTAAGCCATTCAGGCAGGGCATCGAATAAATGATCTGCTCTTATACCATTTTGTGCTTTATCATTGGCAATATATCCTAGGCCAACAGTGTTCAGGAGTGACTTGAGTTTTGTACAGAAGGTTTCGAATTCCTCCTTGTCATATATATCGAATTTGAGGTTGCAGAGTTTTACTCGGGATTCAGTGATCATGGTTTCATTGCGATATTGAGCAATCATGAGTTGTTTAAGTCCAGGGGCTGCAGGATGGGCTCCATATCCTGGAGCATTATTTGCTACATTCTGAGCAACTACTGCAGGTCGGGTGTCCCATGTGAGAGGTTTTTCGGGAAGGGTTCGCCACCATTCTTCAGCAGGTCCTCGGAAGAATGTAACAACTTGGTAGACATAGGCGGTAGTAGTAGTAAAGAGTTGTTCCAGAGTGTGGTCTTGATTGTTTGTTAGAATGCAGTCAGCAACTTGCTCATTGGTCTATTGATTGGCTTTAAAGTTGGTGTCAACTACACTAATGAAGCTTTGGACTTCTTGTGCAGTACCATTGAAGGTAGGTAGACTCAGATTTTTTGTAGGTCAGGTCTGTTCAGCTAAGGTAGTAATGGTTGCTACCATTATGGCTACCTGGGCTGTGAGGTCTAAAATCTATTGATTTGCCATGTTGTTTACTGGAGATAGTTAGACTGCTGGTAGTGGTGTTACCGGTACTACTTGAGGTACTGGTGCAGAGTGTGATGGGGTTCCTTGGGTCTGTGTAAGTTGCTGGAGTAATAGTTGTAGGTCTGGAGTAAGGGCTTGATAAATAGCTGTCTGTTGTTGTGTAGGTGTGTTCTGTCCTGATGGAGGTTCATCTCCTTCGGCAGTATATCCGGGATCAAATTCACTGAGATACTCCTCCTCCTCTTCAGTTTGGTCCCCGTGTAATTGGGTTTGCTTGGCATCAAAGTAGACAGAATCAGTTGTATATCTGATTTCAGATGGACTTAATTCAAAGTCAAGTTCTGGTTCGGTATTGGTTTTGGATTCAGATAGGGCTGTAGCAGGGCCTGCTTCAGATTCAGGATCAGGTAGTTGATGAAGGGTTTCTCTTGCTTCTTCCTTAAGAATATGGCAGGCCTTGCTATTCTGGAATCAGTAGTATAATGTGGTCTTGGTCCTGGTATGGTGAAAGTCAGTAGAGTTGAGCCACTTGGCTACAGAGGCTTGGGCTTCATGAGGAACTAAGGCTAGAAAGACTGCTGCTGGTTATCCTAGGTCACTCGGGTTTGTGGAGCTGACAAAACTCTTGTTGAGAAGAGTAAAGAAGGCTTCTATAAGACCTTCTTTATCCTGACTTGCTGGGTGTAGTGTAAGGAGTTCGGTGAATAGGGTTTCGCCTATTTGCTGGTTTAATCAGAGTACTTTTTTCTTCGAATGAAGTTTATCCCACTTGTTGCAGGTGTGGAGGTCAAATTGTCCTTGTATGTCAGGTTCAATTCTCTCCAGATTATCAGATGGTTCAGGATAAATTTCAGTTCAGAGGTTGGGCTTTATACCAACTTGTAGGAATTCGTAGAAGGGTTTGTAGTGGGGTGAGGAAGCATCTTGAAGTGGAATTGGATTGTAAACCACTGCTACCAAGTTGTAAGAGGGTTGCTTTTTAGGGTAACTGTTATGTAGTTCTGAAAGGGTTTTCTGGAAGTTCTGGATATTCTGGAAGACCATTTTCTTATAGTCAAGATCAATTTCATATGAAGTATGTCCTCTACACTTATTGATTTCAAGATTGGGTTGACGTCTCAACCAAAGTCTCTTTTTGGACTAGTTCTGGATGTTCAGGATTTTCCGTATTTCAGGAAGTTTGAGAAACTAAGACCAGCTTAGTTGAATTGGCATATCGCTGCAGACAATACCCAATTAGGAAATTTCGTGATAGAGTTAGAAGTAGGACCTAATGGGGAGCGGATTTACTTAAGAGTAGTTTGTGGGTTATTAAATAGGTTTATTTGCTATTCATGATATTGCTATACTAGGAGTAGTTGTATGAAGGGATATTGTGGGAAAGTGCTCAGGAGTTGTGTTCGGATTGTTCAGGTCTGTTCAAGTCTGAGATTCTGAGGTCTGGGGGAGGGGGTATTTATACTAGTGAGAGGCTATCTGGACTATGCTAGATATGGATGTAGCACTAAGTGCTTTGCTGAGTCAGAATACAGTCACATAGTACAAGTGTGATCTAACATATCAAGAGATCATCTGACTGCTGAGTTAGTTCACAGTCACGTTGTATAAAGCTAATCTAACTATACTATGACTGCTAAGCTATTTATAGGTTTAGGCACTGTCTGGATAGTCTTTGATGACATCACTATCAATGACTTCATCTCTGATAAAGTAGTCATCTAGGAAGAGTAGTTCGCAGATTACTTCTCCTTGTTCGCTGAGGTAATAATATATTGGGACTTTATCTCTGTCTCACAGAATAGTGTTGTTTGTCTCATATGCTAGATAAGGTGTTGGTGGGCGAAGGAGGGGTGTACTGTCTTCACTTTCATCAGATTCACTATCTGCGTACCTTCTATAGGTTATAGCACTATGAGTTACAGGGTTATAGTAAGCTGGTGGCTGTGGTTCATGTCACTCATACTCAGGTGGTGGAGTTGTTGATTCAATCTCGAGAGTTGTCTGGAGGTACAGGTTGTGTTCTCCGGTCTCTTCATTATAGTTGAAGTAATCAAGGGTAAATATAGATTGGTATTTGTACCAGTGGTCATTGTCCCAATAAGTCTCATATATAGTTATGAACTGTTGTAAGTTCATTGGCAAGGTTGGTGGTGTGATCAGGGTTGGTAGAGATCCTTGGTTTGATGTCATATCGGTGTCAGAGGGATCATTGTCTTCTGCTTCATCTTCGTTGAAGTTAATTATATCATAGACATCCTTCATAGTATATCCAACTTGGGGCATTTGCAGGATATAGTCATCAGAGTGCAGAAAGGTTCTGTCGGTAGTCTGAATATATTCAAGATACTTGTGGTTGAGTTCTTATATCATGTCATCGATTTGGCCATAGGATAGGGTAGCAACCATTTCGCTGGTTGTAACTCAGAGGCAGGGAATAAAGGTGCTGTACTCATAGAAGAGTTCTCAGTATTTGTGGGTAATGAGCTTCTGGTGTTGAGACATTTGGGTAATATCTGTATCATAGTGGTGTTCGACTATGTCTTCCAGGAGGCGGCCAATCTGGTAGTAACTTGAGATTTGTCTGATCTGGTAGGCCTCATTAAGCATGTTCAGGGCATTCCATCAGGCTTCTATGAAGTAGAGGGGTGCTAGGCTATGGATGTTCATGAGGGGCAGAGGGGGTGTAGCTTGGTTGACAATGGCATTCCAAATGTCAGCGCGGATGTAGTTGTAGATCTCGGTGGTCATATTTGTGTATTTGGAAGTTGTAGTTATTGTTTGTTTTGGTTCTCTGTTTCGACACGTCTTGGGGCTCGGTATATATGTATCTGTTCTTGATTGGTAAGATTCTGTTTGTGTGAACCTTGTGTTCTGTGACTTCATATTGACTCAGCTTTGTGTGCTGTGACTTCTGTTTGACTCAGCTTCATGATTATGCAAGTGATTTCCAGATTTGTTCAGAGGTTGTATGTGATTTCGGTGGCTTGTTAAGAGGGTGACATGTGATTTCTGTGGCTTGGAGGTTGTGTGCTTACATTTTCAGAGATCTCAATTATTAGAAATATATAATCTGTTCTTATAATAGATAATATTATCCTTTAACTAGTATTGATAATACTGAGAGTGCTTATTGATATTATTACTGTTCAGGATTTCTTGAAGTACTTGAGCTTCTTTATCATTAGTACATACTGTAATAATTTATTCTATAATAGAATTAATAACCAAGGTGAGAGTTTGTATAACTTCTTTAATTAGTAGTCTAGAGATTATATAAGTGACAATATTTTCCTTACTAGAGTAGTATTGATTTCATAGTCAAAATTAGTAAGAACTTTTATCTATCTGGCTTACTTTTAGAAAAGAATAGTCTGAATCTTAATATTGATTAATAATTTGTAATCTATCAATATAGTGAAGTATACTCTTTTAAGATATAAGTGTCATTTGATCAGAGTGTCAATAATAGTTAGTATTTTCTTCTTATAAGTAGTATAGTTAATTTCAGTATTATTAGGCTTACAAGAATA
>RBNI01006027.1:0-11828 GCA_003990745.1 Jimgerdemannia flammicorona
CAATGAAATTCCACTTTGTCCAACACAATCCCCACCCTCCCACCACTTTGCGCACCGATCCTAGTTACCAAACTGTGCTGTTGCCCCCCCATAGGGCCCCAACCAACCCACCATCCAGTCAGCAGATCCCCCAACAGCTCCTCCCACTGTACAATCTTCTCTTACAGTCCTATCTGCTGCCCCTCCTCAAATAGAAAGAGCCAATGACCTGCCAGTCCTACCCACACTGCCAACACCCATCCTACAGTGAGCCAACTATCACCCACCCCCTCCACTAGCCAAGATTTCAAGTCATCCCAGCAGCCCCCCACACCAACCAGCCTCTGTGCCACCCCAAGTCTATTCCTGATTACTACCCAAAAGTCCCCCAATACCTCACACTCTTCTAGCCAATGTTCCGGCATCTGCACCAGACCCCCAGCCTGCCCTACATTATAATACTCCTCACACTCAAAGCGGCCACCATCCACCAGATGCCCAGTATGGAAATTCAACATGACATTCCTCTGCAGTACCCCCCACCATACCACCCAGTATTTAGGAGGAAGCCACCGTCGCACCTCAGCACTCCAAGACCAGATACCTGCCCAGTCCCACTCCTCACCAATCCCTGCTGCCTGCCAGCCACTTGGCCAAAGATCTAGGCCAAGACTCTGCTGATACTCCACTTTATCCCCGATATCAAATGTTGCAAGTGGGGCACCCTCCAGGAGCAGCCTATCTCAACTCCACATATTGGGCCCCCACATCCCCTCCCCCTCATTGCCCTGCCAACGCAGGCCAATTCTGTGTGCTCCCTCTACTACTCCCCACCAAAAGCATTTGAATCGCAGCTGCTGAGCACCATTCAGCCCCACCATAGAGAGCAGATCTCCAGAGGACCCTTGAGGGGAGGATCTCATCTCCCACACCTTTTGCAGCAGAGATACCCAACCCCTGCCCTGCAGTTCAGCAGCTCTCTTCAACCACTAGGCTCGCAAGCAGTGCAACCACTTGGAGAAATCCACAAGGCCTAGACCCTCCCTGACCACCGATATTGCCAAAGTATCCCAACTGACCTGGGCCCTCCTCCCTGCCCAAATCCAATCTCTAGCCACTTTCGTCAGCCTCTTCACCACCCATGCTGGGAAGTCCAGGTGATAGGCCATGTACTAGAGCTTGGGGAACCAATATATATTCAGTATTGTCACCTGCCCTACCAGAGAGATATGGTGGCCTCCCCAACCTCAAAGGGCCTCCCCCCACATAGTCACTCTGCTCTCCCACCACACTCGAGACATGACTGAGCCATACACAGAGAGGAAGATGCCCAGATACTGCACCATCTCACCAGTAGGGACAATTGTTCAAATGACATCCCCACCCACTAGCCCATTCCCTAGCACCATCATCTCACACTTATTCCAGTTGAGCTTCACTCCAGAATGAGCCTCATACCAATCCACTGTCTCCTTAAGTGCCTCGACATCTGCCACAGACCCAAGTCCAACCACCATATCATCAGCAAAGGCCCCAACCTTCTACACTATATCATATATAGAGAGCCCCACCACCTTTCTGCAAATCCGATCCATTAATGGCTCTAGTGAAAGGGCATAGAGAATAGAGGACAAAGGATCCCCCTGAGGAACTCCTCTTCCCAAGGAAAACACCAGACCATGGTGTCCAATACACATCAGCACTGCCCGACTGCCCCCAGCAGACTCAACATAGAGGCCCGAAATCTTGGAGGAACACCAATTTGATCCAACACCCTGCCCAGCCAAACCCATCATACCTGGTCATATGCCTTCTCCTGGTCCAAGAAAACCAACCTTCCATCGAGTCTACAGGCCCGGGCCCTCTCAATGACACCATGAACCCATGTAGTCCCATCTCTTATAAGCCTGCCCCCAACAAAGCCCCACTGCTCCTCCCCTAGTACCCCTTGGGCAACTTTCTGCAGCCTAGTGATGATCACCTTAGTCACCATTTTCCTGTCCATATCCAGAAGCATAATTGGTCTCCAATTCTTCCAGTCCTCCCTTCTCTCTTTATCTTTGTACAATAAGGCCACCAGCCCAAGGTCTTGCTCTCCAACCCACTCACCCCTCTGAATAACATTATTACAGAGGGCAGTCATCTCACCCGAAACTCTGGGGACCTTCACCATCTTTTTCCAGAAGTCCCATAGCAATCCATCCTCTCCTGGTGATGTTCCAAGTTTAGTTGCTGCAAGGACACTCTGGATCTCCTCTCCTTGCACCAGTAAGATCAAGTCACCTAATTCAGCTACTTGCGGCGACCCCCACTCCTCTAGTGTATTGGCAATCACCACCTCATCTGCACCCCCTTCTTCCTCACTCCACAAACCCTGCTATCACTCCTTCAAAACTCCTAGGATTTGTTGTGTGCCATGCACCATGTCCCCATCGGCATCCAGGACCCCATCCCACCTATGCTGCACCCTCCTAGCATTGAGGAGACTTGATAAGTACCTAGTGGGCCACTCACTCTCCTCAAGCCCCTGCCACCATAGTCTGGCAGCCATACCTCACATATGAGTCTCCTCCTCATCTCACAACACCTGTTGTAGTTTCACTATCTCCAACTTCACCCTCTCAATCCTCTAGCTCTCCACTCCATCAGAAGTGAGCAGATCTACCCAATCCAATTGCAGTCTCCACAGCCTATTGGAAGTACACCTTGTGTGCTCCCTCCTCCACCTCCCAGCCTCCCTACCAGCTCCTCTCTAATAGACCCTTGCAGTCTCTTTCAAATATTTCCAACAGACATCCACAAACAAACCCTCATGCCTCCATACAACAACCTTTGCCTGAATGTCCTCCACCCACGAGTCCCACAACCCCTTCTCAGCCAGCAGGGAGGAGTTAAGGCACCAATGTCTGGGTCCATCTCTACTCCCCCCAAACTGCCCCTGCCCCAACAGTCCCCAGTGGTCAGACTATGGGCACCACTCCACCTCTAACGACTTCCAAACATCAGAGCCCCAACACTCAGCCATCAGAATCCAGTCAATCCTGGTACCTAAGCCATTCACCCAATGTGTATAGACCCTGGTATCACCCCACCATGTTCTGCCCATATCCCCCAAGGAGCTCAACCTCTCCACCTCCTCCCATGCACCCAGCCTTCCACTTCTCCCCCCTGCACTCCTCCCTCCATCAGTCCTGTCTAGATGCTGGTCCCAAACTATATTAAAGTCCCCCCCCAGAACATCAACCCCTTCTTCCAAGAGAATACCCTCCTCCAGCAGCTCCTTGATCCATGCAGTTCTCTCACCCCTAACTGCAGGGCAGTAGCAAGAGCCAACTCTCACTGACTCCCACCCTGGCCTCTGCCAATCTCCCCAGACCAAGTGGTCACCCCAGCTCCTGATACTCGCCAAGTCCCCTCTACCCTTTCTCACCAGAATCGCCACATTTCCAAAGCAAGCAGTGGCCCCACCCCATTCCATAGTCCACTCCTCATCCTCACACCTCACATTCTGTAGTAAAAAGAGGTCTGCCTCCAATCCCTTGAGCCAAGTAAAAATGTTCTTACACTGTCCAGATCCCCACAACCCATTCACATTCAGAGAGAAAATGGTAGTTGTACTGTTCATAGGAATAATGTTAGATAATGATCCCATTCTCTACAAGTCTGCATTCCACTCCTCCTGCACCAAGTTCAATTTATGTTCAGCAGCTCGTTCCCTTTCCCCAGCTTCCTGTGCCTCCAGCCCTTCCAGAAGATCTACCATTGCTCCATCTTCTCTCTCCTCAAAGTCCTCTCTATACTACAGACAAGCCTCTCTCCAGAACTGCAAACCATGATGCTCCACCCAACAGTAGGCTGCCCTCTCACCTGCAACCACTGCCAGCTCCACCTTCCTCACCTCATCGACCTCATAACCCTCCTCCTCTAGGAAGATCATAAGAATCTCCCCCCTCAGTGCCTCCACCACACCATTGCTATGCAGAATCCATTCCCAATGCTCCTCAGGCATTGCCCACAGGTCCACCTCTCCCAATGTATCCGCTGCAAGGTTATCCATCACCTTGCTCATCCACAGCAAATTCCCCACCTCCTTCCCTCCTGGGGTCGCCAGCCATCCTGCATCCAATATTGTGGTGTCCACACCTACACTGGCAGCCTCATCCCATCTCTCCTCAGGGACATCCACCAGCTCATCCTCACCAGCCACCACTACCTGACCCCCTTTCTCCACATCTGGGACCCCAAAGTGCACATACTGGGCCCCCTTCATCACCACATCCTCTGTTGTCCTTCTCTTCACTGCTGGGCCCCTCCTGATGAGAGGAGGGGGAGTGGCATCCAATTCCTGTTCCAAGACCTCAAATGTGCTGTCAGTATAGGGGTCCTTGGCCAGTATCTTCCCAGCCTCTTCCTTGTCTGCCTCACCCTCCCCTCCTCTATTACTAGCCCAGACACTGGCATCAACGCCCCCAGATACCTCAACCCAACTGCCTTAGTCTTCGCCTCTGCCGTCATACTCCCCAGAAGCTCCCTCTGCCTCCTATACCCCTGCGCCTGCTCCCACTGCCCCTTATCCATGTGGATATGCTGCCCCTCCACAACCTCCAAATGCATCAACTCCTTGAAGAGCTTCCAGGCCTTTGCCCTCTGTTCCACTACACCACTCAGCTCCTCCAGTGCCTCCAATAAGTCCTCCTCCTCCTCTTCGCTCCCCTTCACCCTCGATACCCTACAGATGACAGCACCCCACATCAATACTGAGGGCCAGTCACTCACCTTTCCCATGGCCTCCCACCCTGCCAGCCTGATCCTGACATCTACATTGCCTGTCCTGATCATTGTCCCCTCTCACACCCTGAATCTGATATCCACAATGTTACCATACTCAGCCACCCACCTCCTCAACCCTCCTCCTAGTCTCAACCTTCATCACCATCAGTACCCCTTTGACTAGCAGTTATACCACCCTGGGGTCCCACCTGAGGCACCTCACCATAGGGACTGCCACTTTACCAACCATGACTCCAGTCTTCATTGCCTCATCCAGTGGGCCTGCCTCCTCAAAGCCCACCTCCACCCCCTCCAGCCCCTTCAGGAACTTCACCGAGGCTGCCCCAGCCACCTGCTGCGAGATAAGTCCCAGAACCATCCTGGCCGTCACCACCAAACCCCAGAAGCACAAGGTAGCCACAAACTCCAAAACCGACTTCTTGAGTAATAGTGCCACCACCAGTCCAATCGCCTCCTCCCCTGCACCCCCTTCTTCCTCACTCCACAAATCCTGCTATTGCTCTTTCAAAACTCCTAAGATTCATTGCATGCCATACACCATATCCCCATCGGCATCCAGGATGCCATCCCACTGATGCTGCACTCTCCTAGCCTTCAGGAGTCTCGATAAGTACCTAGTAGGCCACTCACCCTCCTCAAGCCCCTGCCACCATAGCCTGGCAGCCATATCTCACATATGAGTCTCCTCCTCATCTCGCAACACCTGTTGTAGTTCCACTAACTCCAATTTCACCCTCTCTATCCATCAGTCCTCCACTCCATCAGAAGTGAGTAGATCAGCTCAATCCAATTGCAGTCTTCGCAACCTATTAGAAGCACACCTTGTACACTCCCTCCTCCACCTCCCAGCCTCCCTACCGACTCCTCTCCAAAAGACCCTCACAGCCTCTTTCAAATGTTTCCAATGGACATCCACAGACAAACCCTCATGCCGCCACACAGCAACCTTCACCTGAATGTCCTCCGCCCATGAGTCCTACAACTCCTTCTCGGCCAGTAGGGAGGAGTTAAGGCACCAATGTCTGGGTCCATCTCCACTCCCCCCAAACTGCCCCTGCCCCAACAATCCCCAGTGGTCAGACCATGGGCACCACTCCACCTCTAATGACTTCCAAACATCGTAACCCCAGCACTCAGCCATCAGAATCCAGTCAATCTGGGTACCTAAGCCATTCACCCAATATGTATAGACCCTTCCATCACCCCACCACATTCTGCCCATATCCCCCAATGAGCTCAACCTCTCCACCTCCTCCCACGCCCCCAGCCCCCCACTTCTCCCCCCTGCACTCCTCTCTCTATCAGTCCTGTCGAGATACTGATCCTGAACCATATTAAAGTCTCCCCCCAGAACATCCACCCCTTTCTCCAAGAGAATACCCTCCTCCATCAGCTCCTCAATCCATGCAATTCTCTCACCCCTAACCACAGGGCAGTAGCAAGAGCCAACTCTCACCAACTCCCACCCCAGCCTCTGCCAATCTCCCCAGACCAGGCGATCCCCCCAGCTCCTGATGCTCTCCAAGTCCCCTCTACCCTTCCTCACCAGAATTGCCACCTTTCCAAACCAAGCAGCAGCCCCACCCCATTCCCTAGTCCACTCCATCCTATCATCCTCATCCTCACACCTCACATCCTGTAGTAAAAAGAGGTCTGCCTCCAATTCCTTAAGCCAAGTAAAAATGTTCTTATGCTGTCCAGATCCCCACAACCCATTCATATTCAAAGAGAAAATGTTAGTTGTACTGTTCATAGGTAATAATGTTAAATGAATATCCCATCGTCTACAAGTCTGCATCCTGCTTTTCCTGCACAAAGTCCAATGCATGTTCAGCAGCTTGTTCCCTTTCCCCTGATTCCCATGCCTCCAGCCCCTCCAGAAGTTCCACCATAGCTCCATCATCCCTCTCCTCAAAGTTCTCCCTATACTCCAGACAAGCCTTTCTCCAGAGCTGCAAACCATGATGCTCATCCCAACAGTAGGCTGCCCTCTCACCAGCAACTACCGCCAGCTCTGCCTTCCTTACTCCATCGACCTCATAACCCTCCTCCCCCAGGAAGATTGCAAGAATTTCCCCTTTCAGTACCTCCACCACACTCTTGCCCTGCAGAATCCTTTCCCAATGCTCCTCCGGCATCGCCCGCAGGTCCACCTCTCCCAATGTATCTGCTGCAAGGTTATCCATCATTATGTACATCCACAGCAAGTTCTCCATCTTCTTCCCTCCAGGGGTTGCCGGCCGTCCTGCATCCAACATTGTGATGTTGGCACCTACACTGGCGGCCTCATCCCACTCCTCCTCAGGGACATCCACCAGCTCATCCTTGCCAGCTGTCACCACCTGTCTCCCTTTCTCTACATCCGGGACCCCAAAGTGCACCTGCTCAGCCCCCTTCATCACCACATCCTCAGGTGCCCTTCTCTTCACTGCTGGGCCCCTCCTGATAAGAGAAGGGGGGGTGTCATCTAATTCCTGTTCCCAGACCTCAAAAGTGCCGTCAGTATAGGGGTCCTTGCCCAGCACCTTCTCAGCCTCTTCCTTGCCTGCCTCAGCCTCCCCTCCACCATTATCAGCCCAGACACTGGCATCAATGCTCCCAGACACCTCAGCTCCAACTGCCATCTTCTTCACCTCTGCCGTCATATTCACCAGAAGCTCCCTCTGCCTCCTACACCCCTGTACCCTCTCCCACTGCTTCTTGTCCATGCGGACACATTTCCCCTCTATAACCTTCAGATACATTGACTCTTCAAAAAGCTTCCAGGTCTTCGCCCTCTATTCTACTGCACCACCCAACTCCTTCAGCACCTCCAATAAGTCCTCCTCCTCCTCCTCACTCCCCTTCACCCTTGACACCCTACAGACAACAGCACCCCACATCAATACCAAAGGCCAGTCCCTCTCCTTTCCCATAGCCTCCCTCTCTGCCAACCTAATCCTGACATCCACATCGCCCGTCCTGATCTCTGTCCCCTCCCACACCCTGAACCTGATATCCACAACATTGCCATACTTGGTCATCACCTCCTCAACCCTCCTCCTGGTCTCCACCTTTGTCACTATAGGTAACCCTTTGACCAGCAACTGCACTACCCTGGGGTCCCACCTAAGGCACCTCACCATAGGTACTGCCACTTCACCAACTACCACTCCAGTCTTCATCGCCACATCCAGTGGTCCTGCCTCCTCAAATCCTACCTCCACCCCCTCCAGCCCCTTCAGGAACTTCACTGAAGCAGCCCCAGCCACCTGCTGCGAGATAAGCCCCAAGACCATCCTCTCCATCACCACCAATCCTCGGAAGTACAAGGTGACCACAAACTCTGAGATCGACTTCTTGAGTAACGGTGCCACTACTAGCCCTGTCACACCATTGGCCAGGTCCCCCTTCGAAATTGGTAGCCCCAGTCCGACTCCACCATCAGCTGTCACATCTTGTTTTTTTTCCAGATTCCCTGTTATACCCCCATCAGCAGTCCTACCCCCAGCCACAACACCTCCAGACCCTATGCTCATACCCCTAGCCAGAGAACCTCCCCCCCTTCCAGGGCTTGCCTTGCCCTTCCCCACCGCAGCACCAGCCCAGCTTCCAGTTGGCCATCCACTCCCCTTCACCTTGTCAACAAAACTCACACAGCCAGTCCCTCCTCCATTCCCACCTGACACTGGCCCTCCTCCAGCACTCTCACCACCCTTCGACCCTCCAAAGGCCCCCATCCCCAGGCCATAACCCCTCCCAACCTGCTGCCAGCCAAAGGCCCCAGGTCCATCAGACCGAGCATGCCCATTGGAACTCTTGCTCAAAGACATGTTTATAATACCTTTCCTCTGCTTCGTATTGTAAAACTGTTGCTTGAAGCTTGTGTAATGTGAATAATACTGGAGAAAGGTGCTTGTGCCACCACCAGTCCCGTCACACCATCAGCCAGGTCCCCTTTCTGAATTGGCAGCCCCAGCCCTACTCTACCATCAGCCATCACATCTCTTTTTTTTTCTTGATTCTCTGTTATGTCTCTATCAGCAGTCCCGCCCCCAGCCACAACACCTCCAGACCCTATGCTCATACCCACAGCCTGAGGACCTTCCCCCCTCCCAAGGCTTGCCTTGCCCTTCCCCACAGCAGCACCAGCCCTGTTGCCAACTGGCCATCCACTCCCCTTCACCTTATTAGCAAAGCTCGCAGGACCAGTCCACTCTCCATTTCCACCTGACACTGGCCCTCCTCCAGAACCCTCGCTGCCCTTCAACCCTCCAAAGGCCCCCATCCCCAGGCCAAAACCCCTCTCTACTTTCTGCCATCCAAAGGCCCCAGCACCCCCCAACCCAGTACACCTATCAGAACTCTTGTTCGAAGACATGTCAATAGTACATTATCTCCTAGTTGTGTCAAAAACTGTTGCTTGAAGTTTTGTATAACCTGAATTGTACAGGAGAAAGGTGTGGTATAGTCATCTCTCATGACATTCAGTTCAAAGAGAAAGCAAAGGAAATTTGCATGGAAATTCCTATACCCGTAATCAATTCAACAGTGAGTGGAACTATGCCAATGGTGAACACAACTACACCAATGATTCCGGCAACAATGGTATAACCTATGCCTATAAGATTAATAGTGCAAGTACCTACAAGACCCCCTGAACCAAGAATTATGGAGATTTCAGATAATGAAGAGGACATCTCTCTGAAGGGTAACAAAAAGCGCAAATCTGGGATAGATAACGAAGTCCAAGCAGATCTGGGAAATTACTGGGACCCACCCAAGTCATCTCATCACAAACAACATCACATGAACTATGCCTGTGAATGCACTTACATAGCAACAATCGGTGAGCTAGCACACTACAATGAAGCCATTCAATCGAACAATATAAAGGAGTAGAAAAAGGCTATGGATGAGGAGTATAACTCACTCATTGAGAATGACATGTGGAACTTGGTCCCTCTTCTGGCAAATCGACAAGCCATAGGATCCTGATGGGTGTATAAAATCAAGCATGATAGCAATGGTGGTGTAGAGCAATACAAGGCCCAATTCATGGTAAAGGGGTATTCACAAGACTTTGGAGTCAACTATGACAAGACATTTTCCCCAGTTTTTAAGCTTACTTCACTTAGAATACTTCTTATGATCGGAGCCAAGTATGACTATGAGATACATCAAATGGATGTTAAGACAGCCTTCCTAAATGGAGATATGGATACTGAACTATATGTTCTTCAACCACAAGGATACGAACTCTATAACAATGAGAAGGAGTTTGTATGCAGACTATGCAAAGGCCTCTATAGCAAAAAACAGGCGGCAAGGCTATGGAATTAAAAGATCAATGATTATCTCATAGAAGAGAATGGGTTCAAATGATACGAAGCAGACCCATGCATATACACTCATTATATATCTTCAGGAACAGTGTACTTGGGAATTTGGATGGATGATATCATTCTGATTGGGACAACAAGTGAGATCAATGAAGTAAAGGCAGCACTATACAAGAAGTTCAAGATGACAGATTTGGGCAACATGTCTTTTCTTTTGGGGATATCCATCATATGTGACAGGAGCACGTGTACAATACATCTAAGCCAAGAAGCCTACATTTAGACAATACTCAAGCGATTCAGCATGAGTGAGTGCAAGCCAGTCAGAATACCAATGAAGATGTCTGTAAGATTAAAGAAGTCTGATACACCTGATGACAATGATATTCCCTATCGACAAGCAGTAGGATCCCTTATGTATCTTATGCTTGAGACGAGATCTGACCTATCATATACAATCAACAAGGTGGTGCAATACGTATCATGCTATAACAACTTGCATTGGACAGCAATCAAGCGCATATTTAGGTACATTAAAGGTACAAAGAGCTATATGCTCAATTTGGGTGATAAAGGAGTTAAAAGATTAAGTGGGAGTACTGTTACAGTAAGCCTTTCCAGTGCATGTGATGCTGATTGGGCTGGGGACTTGGATGACAGAAGGTCTACAACAGGATACTTCTTCTATCTCAATGATGGTGGAGCCATTTCGTGGCAAACTCATAAGCAATCATCAGTGGTGATATTGTCTATGCAATTGGAATATCAAGTATTGTCAATAGTGATGAAGGAGGCCATCTGGCTTCATGAACTGCTAAAGGATTTGGGATTCTCTCAAGAATCTACAACTATATGTCAGGACAACCAATCTACCATTGCTTTGACAAAGAACTCTATATATCATGCAAGGACTAAGCATATCAATATACAGCACCATTACATACAAGAATACATTGAAAACGAGACTATACACCTGTTATACATCCCTATGGAGCAAATGGTGGCAGATTCGCTAACGAAGGCCCTTCCAAAGGCAAAGTTCAATTTTTGCATGTAAGGAATGTGTGTAATGGTGAACGACGGGTAAAAATAAATATTATGGTGAAACGATGGGTAAAATGAGTGTTGTGGCAAATATTTGTGACAGAAACCTACAACATTGCTCAGGATTTCCATTTTTCACTACTTCTCTTACCTATTTTTATGCTTATAAGCAGGGAATTTTGACCTTTTTTGGTCATCTAGATAGTATCTTATTGGTAATGTTTTGTTTTTTGCTTAGCTGGAGATTGATCAGTTTTATTTGTATTCTTTATCTTGTTGAGCAGGAGTGTTGAGATTACAGGTTGCAACTTGATATAGCACTTGATATAGATAATTTGTAGTATAGTGGCATTGGGGTGACATCATCAACAAACGTGTAAAAGTGCATTACTTGAGTGATCAATAAATATCTTTTTCTCTCTCTCCTATTCCTCCTAAAGTTCACAACAGGTTCTTTCCTATCTTTAGAGCATACAGTATATCTTCAAGAGTAGAAGTGGGCTTGACATTATTTCTATAGAGATGTATCCCCACATTTCTCTTTCCTTGAGCATAGATTATGTCATTATCTCCTAACTCGAGAGGTGCAGGGTTTTTGAAAGGCTCATATATAGAGAACCATTCCCTATATGGTGTCATATATTATATAGCTCCAGAATCCATTAGCCAAACATTATTGTTGTCAGCTATATT
>RBNI01006028.1:0-11828 GCA_003990745.1 Jimgerdemannia flammicorona
GATCTCGGTCACTAACAATGATCTTAGGGAGACCATGATAGCGGAAGATATTGTCAAACAAGAGTGTAGCTATGTCTGGTGCTGTTGCAGTGGTGGTGGTTGGTACAAAGTGAGCTTGTTTGCTGAGGTAGTCCACAAAGACAACAATTGCGTCTTTCCCGTTCTTGGTTTGGGGTAGTTGTACAATGAAGTCCATGGAGACTTGTTCCCAATTAGCGGATGGTACTGGGATAGGGTGGAGTAGACCAGGTTTTGCTAGTGTTGAGGATTTGTTTCATTGGCAGACATCACAGGAAGTGATGTAGGTCTTGAGTTGATCTGCCATTTAGGGCCAATAGAAGTTCCGGGAGATAACTTCGTAGCATTTATCAAATCCTAAATGTCCAGCTGTAGGGGCATCATGATATTCAAATAGGATGGTCCTTTGGAGGTCTCGGTTGTTTGGAATATACAATCTGTCCTTGTAGTAGATAGCATTGTCCCTGAGTTGGTATTGGTTGTACTGGGTATATTTGTTAGCATCATTACTGTTCAGGATTTCTCGGAGTGCTTGAGCTTCTTTATCATCAGCGCATGCTGCAATAATTTGTTCCATGATGGAGTTTGTAACCAGAGTGAGAGTTTGGATAACTTCTTCAGTAGGTGGTCTGGAGATTGCATCGGCAACAATGTTTTCCTTGCCAGGGCGATACTGGATTTCGTAGTCAAAGTTGGTGAGGACTTTCATCCATCTGGCTTGCTTTCGAGAAAGGGTAGCCTGGGTCTTGATGTTGACTGATGACTTGTGGTCGGTCAATATGGTGAAGTGTGCTCCTTCTAGGTATGGTCGCCATTTGATCAGAGTATCTACGATGGCTAACATTTCCTTCTCGTGAGTTACATAGTTGATTTCGGCATCATTGAACTTGCAGGAGTGATAGGCCACAGGGTGTCCTTCTTACATGAGTACTGCTCCAAGAGCTAGGTCAGAGGTATCAGTAGTAACTTCATATGGTAGGGCAGGGTTTGCCGCTTGAAGTACTGGAGTGGTTATCAAGGCATCTTTCAATGCTTGAAAGGCTGTATCTTGTTCGGATCCCCAATTTGCAAGGTTGTTGAAGTCTTTCTCTTGTTTCGTGGTCCAGGGCTGTTCTCCTTTCTTGTTATGCTTGGTCATTTGAGTAAGGGCAGTAGCGATTTTGGCAAAGTTGGCAACAAATCGCCTGTAATAGTTGCTAATCTCAGGAATGACTGGAGGTCTTTCAGCTTCTTGGGTCTGGGCCAATCCTTGATTGCGGAGATTTTGCTGGGGTCCACTTTGATTCCATTTGGAGTGACAATGTGTCCAAGGAATTGGATTTCTTTCAGGAGAAATTCGCACTTGCTGAGTTTTGCGAAAAGTTTGTTTTCTCGGAGTTTCAGTAGTACTAGTTCAAGGTGTTCGAGATGTTCCTCCAGGGTTTTGCTAAAGACTAGTATGTCATCAATGTAGACCACAACGAATTTGTCCAGGTATGGATGCAGGATAGTATTCATCAGTATCTGGAAGGTTGCAGGAGCATTAGTTAAGCCAAAGGGCATAACCAGGAACTCAAAATGTCCATAGCGAGTTCGGAAGGCTGTCTTGTAGATGTCTTCTTCTTTCATGGCAATTTGCCAGTAACTGTTTCGTAGGTCAAAAGAGCTCATGAATTGTGGGTTGGTAAGTCTATCGAATATTTCATCGATTCTGGGTAGTGGGCAACAGTTCTTGATGGTCTGTTCATTAAGGTCACGGTAATCGATACACATTCGCAGGTCTCCTCCTTTCTTGACAACAAAGAGGACCGGTGCACCATAAGGTGATATACTGGGTCTGATGAATTCTTGTTCCAGGAGTTCGTCGATTTCTTTCTTGAGTACATTGATTTCTCTCAGAGACATGTGGTAGATTGACTTGAAGGCTGGCTTGGCATCTGAAATAGTCTTGATGACATGGTCTACTGCTCGTTTGGGAGGTAGGCCTTTCGGGAGTTTCTTCGGAAATATATCTCGGAATTTCTGGAGTAGTGGTCTGACATGGCTGTCAACTTTGGAAAAGTCTTCTTCAGAATTCTCGGGTTCTCCTTTGGATAGACGGATGGAGATAGCAAAGAGAGGGCATTTCTTGGCTAGTTTCTTGAGTTGTAGCTTGTTGATGTGGGTAATCTTTGGTCCAGGGTCACTAGAATTGAGTGAGTCCTTTTCGCCTTGCAGTTTGAAGTTGTGGTGTCCTTTTTTGATGGTCAGAGAATGGTTTACCCAATCGATCATGGGGTTCTCTTGTTTCAACCATGGTGTTCCAAGGATGATTTCGTTGTCTGGGAGTGGTATGATCTGGAGGGTAACATGTACTCGATAGTCACCAATTCGGAAGGGTAGATTGCGGACTTCCTTGCTAATGACATGTGAGGTTCCATCAGCTGTGGCAACTGCTTGGGTTTGTTGTACTGGAGAGGTGAAGACCTTGAGTCTGTTGGCTGTTTCTTCATTGATGAAGTTGCCCAAGGCACCGCTGTCTATCATGATTTTGACAGGTACTCAGTTGACAAAAGCTTTAAGTATAAGCAGTTTGTCTGATCCAATGGTGGTGATTTCGGTTGTAGGAGCTTTCCTTCTATTGGTTCTTCTTTGAGCCAGTTCATTGACACAAGAGAAGCAATCATCAATCATGCGGGAAGAGTACATTCCAATGCCATGGGGGCATCGGCCACTTGGTACATATCCATCTTCGATTTTCTTGTAGAATTGTTCTTCCTTATTCGCAGTAGGTTGGGCTGGGGCTTTGTTTGATGAACCGAATCCTTTGGATCCTTGGATAGTGGGCAGTAGTTCAGGGACTTCCTTGACTGTCAGGGTTGACTCGATTTTTTCAAATAGGATCTGGGCAATACAGAAGCCTATAGGGATCTTGAAGGGTGTCCAACTGTGGTTTCGGATGAGGACAATAATTTCGCCTGTATAATCTTCGTCAATGACTCCTTCTTCTACTGAGAGTCCTTTTAATGCTAGGCTGCTGCGACAGCATATTCTTCCAACATGTCCTTCAGAAATTTGGATACTGATTCCTGTGTAGACTTGTTTGACTTCTCGGTTGGAGACTGTAGCTTCTTCAGCTGCATACAGGTCATATCCAGCTGCTTTTTGACTTCCTTTGGTTGGAGCTTTGGCAGTTTGTCTCAATTTGATAAAGTCTAGTGTTCTGGTGGTCAGATTGTTGAGGTGGTGTAGAGTGGTAACAGTTGCTCGTGTTGCTGTTCGTGGTTTTCGGTTAGGGCAGGCACTGGCCATGTGTCCTGTCTTTCGGCAATAGAAGCATGCTCCGCTTCTTCTAAGTTCATTCCTTTCACCTTCAGTGAGTTTCTTGAAGGTGCTCGGCTGGGTGGGTTCATGATTTCTGGGTGTCCACGAAGTGGATGATGAGGGAGCTCGGGATGCTTCATGCTTGGGTTCTTCTTTCTTAGTCCAAGTCTTTTCCTTGTTATTGAATTGTCTTCTGGGCAGAATGGGTCCGGCTGTTAGGATCTGCTTGACCATAGTCTTGATTCTTGCTAGGCACCATTGTTGATGGTCACAATCAACTGGGCGTCCTTGTTCTCGGATTTTTCTAGTAAGCCATTCAGGTAGGGCATCGAATAAATGGTCTGCTCTTGTACCATTTCGTGCTTCGTCATTGGTAATGTATCCTAGGCCAACAGTGTTCAGGAGTGACTCGAGTTTTGTACAGAAGGTTTCGAATTCCTCCTTGCCATGTACATCGAATTTGAGATTCCGGAGTTTTACTCGAGATTCAGCGATCATGGTTTCGCTGCAGTATTGAGCAATCATGAGTTGTTTAAGTCCAGGGGCTGCAGGATGATCTCCATATCCTGGGGCATTGTTTGCTGTATTCTGAGCAACAACTGCAGGTCGGGTGTCCCATGTAAGGGGTTTTTCAGAAAGGGTTCGCCACCATTCTTCGGCAGGTCCTCGGAAGAATGTAACAACTCGGCAGACATAGGCTGTAGTAGTAGCAAAGAGTTGTTCCAGGGTGTGGTCTTGATTGTTTGTCAGAACGCGGTCAGTGACTCATTCATTGGTCCATTGATTGGCTTCAAAGTTGGTGTCAACTACACTAATGAAGCTTTGGACTTCTTGTGCAGTATCATTGAAGGTAGGTAGACTCAGATTTTTTGTAGGTCGGGTCTGTTCAGCTAAGGCAGTAATAGTTGCTGCCATTATGGCTACCTGGGCTGTGAGGTCTATAATCTGTTGGTTTGCCATGTTGTTTACTGGAGGCGGTTGGACTGCTGGTAGTGGTGTTACTGGTACTACTTGAGGTACTGGTGCAGAGTGTGATGGGGTTCTTTGGGTCTGTGTAAGTTGCTGGAGTAATAGTTGTGGGTCTGGAGTAAGGGCTTGATAGATAGCTGTCTGTTGCTGTGTAGGTGTATTCTGTCCTGATGGAGGTTTGTTTCCTTCGGCGGTATATCCGGGATCGAATTCACTGAGATACTCCTCCTCCTCTTCGGTTTGGTCCCCGTGTACTTGGGTTTGCTCAGCGTCAAAGTAGACAGAATCAGTTGTATATCTGATTTCAGATGGACTTAATTCAAGGTCAAGTTCTGGTTCGGTATTGGTTTCAGATTCAGGTAGGGCTATAGCAGGGCCTGCTTCAGGTTCGGGGTCAGGTAGTTGATGAAGGGTTTCTCTTGCTTCTTCCTTAAGAATATGGCAGGCCTTGCTGTTCTGGAATCGGTAGTATAATGCGGTCTTGGTCCTGGTGCGGTGAAAGTCGGTAGAGTTGAGCCACTTGGCTACAGAGGCTTGGGCTTCGTGAGGAACTAAGGCTAGAAAGACTGCTGCTGGTTGTCCTAGGTCGCTCGGGTTTGTGGAGCTGACAAAACTCTTGTTGAGAAGAGTAAAGAAGGCTTCTATAAGACCTTCTTCGTCTTAACTTGCTGGGTGTAGTGCAAGGAGTTTGGTGAATAGGGTTTTGCCTATTTGCTGGTTTAATCGGAGTACTTCTTTCTTTGAGTGAAGTTTGTCCCACTTGTTGCAGGTGTGGAGGTCAAATTGTCCTTGTACATCAGGTTCAATTCTCTCCAGATTGTCAGATGGTTCAGAATAAATTCCAGTTTAGAGGTTGGGCTTTATACCAACTTGTAGGAATTCGCAGAAGGGTTTGTAGCAGAGTGAGGAAGCGTCTTGAAGCGGAATTGGATTGTAAACCGCTGCTACCAAGTTGTAAGGGGGTTGCTTTTTAGGGTAACTATTACGTAGTTCTGGAAGGGTTTTCTGGGAGTTCTAGATATTCTGGAAGACTGTTTTCTTATGGTCAAGATCAATTTCGTATGGAGTACGTCCTCTACGCTTATTGATTTCAAGATCGGGTTGACGTCTCAACCAAAGTCCTTTTTCGGACTAGTTC
Source organism: Jimgerdemannia flammicorona (assembly GCA_003990745.1). Taxonomy (NCBI): domain Eukaryota; kingdom Fungi; phylum Mucoromycota; class Endogonomycetes; order Endogonales; family Endogonaceae; genus Jimgerdemannia; species Jimgerdemannia flammicorona. Next base: position 5,408 of record RBNI01006028.1, read on the forward strand.
TGGATGTTCAGGATTTTCCATATTTTAGGAAGTTCAAGAAACTAAGACCAGCTTAGTTGAATTGGCGTATCGCTGCAGACAATACCCAATTGGGAAATTTCGTGACAGGGTTAGGAGTAGGACCTAACGGGGAGCAGATTTACTTAAGAGTGGTTTGTGGGTTATTAAATAGGTTTATTTTCGATTCATGATATTGCTATACTAGGAGTAGTTGTGTGAAGGGGTATTGTGGGGAAGTACTCAGGAGTTGTGTTCGGATTGTTCAGGTCTGAGATTCTGAGGTCTGGGTGAGGGGGTATTTATACTAGTGAGGGGCTATCTGGACTTATGCTAAATATGGGTGTAGCACTAAGTGCTTTGCTGAGTCGGAATGCAGTCACATAGTACAAGTGTGATCTGACATGTCAAGAGATCATCTGACTGCTGAGTCAGTTCACAGTCATGTCGTACAAGGCTAATCTAACTATACTATGACTGCTAATCTATTTATAGTTTTAGGCGCTGTCTGGGTAGTCTTCGATGACATCACCATCAATTGCATCATCTCTGAAGAAGTAGTTATCTAGGAAGAGTGGTTCGCAGATTACTTCTCCTTGTTCGCTGAGGTAATAATACATTGGGACTTCATCTCCATCCCGCAGGATAGCATCATCTGTCTCGTATGCTGGATAAGGTGTTGGGGGGCGAAGAAGTGGTGTATTATCTTCGTTTTCATCAGATTTGCTGTCTGCATACCTTCTGTAGGTTACAGCACTATGGGTCGCGGGGTTGTAGTATGCTGGCGGTTGTAGTTCATGTCGCTCGTACTCGGGCGGTGGAGTGGTTGGTTCAATTTCGAGGGTTGTCTGAAGGTACAGGTTGTGTTCTCCGGTCTCTTCATTGTAGTTGAAGTAGTCAGGGGTGAATGCAGGTTGGTATTCGTGCCAGTGGTCATTGTCCCAATAAGTCTCGTATGCTGTTATGAACTGTTGTAAGTTCATCGGCAGAGTTGGCAGTATGATCAGAGTTGGGAGAGATCCTTGGCTTGAGGTCATATCGGCGTCAGAAGGGTCATTGTCTTCTGCTTCGTCTTTGTCGAAGTTGATTATATCATAGACGTCCTTCATAGCATATCCAACTTGGGGCATTTGCAGGATGTGGTTATCGGGGTGCGGAAAGGTTCTATCTGTGGTTTCAACATACTCAAGATACTTGTGATTGAGTTCTTGTATCATATCATCGATTTGGCCATAGGACAGAGTAGCAACCATTTCGCTGGTAGTAACTCGGAGGCGGGGAATAAAGGTGCTGTACTCGTAAAAGAGTTCTCGGTGTTTGTGGATAATGAACTTCTGGTGTTGAGACATCTGGGTAATGTCTGTATTATGGTGGTGTTCAACCATGTCTTCCAGGAGGCGGCCAATCTGGTAATAGCTTGAGATTTGTCCAATCCGGTGGGCCTCGTTAAGCATGTTCAGGGCGTTCCATCGGGCTTCCATGAAATAGAGAGGTGCTTGGCTGTAGATATTCATGAGGGGTAGAGGGAGTGTGGCTCGGTTGACAATGGCATTCCAAATATCAGCGCGGATACAGTTGTAGATCTCAGTGGTCATGTTTGTATGTTTGGAAGTTGTGGATGTTGTTTGTTTTGGTTCTCTGTTTCGATGCGTCTTGGGGCTGGGTATATATGCATTTGTTCTGGATTGGTAAGATCCTGTTTGTGTGAATCTTGTGTTCCGTGACTTGGTATTGACTCAGCTTTGTGCGCTGTGACTTCTGTTTGACTCAGCTTCGTGATCTTGCAGGTGATTTCCAGATTTGTTCGGAGGTCGCGTGTGATTTCTGTGGCTTGGAGGTTGTGCGCTTACACTTTCTCTTTACTTTGAACTATTTTAATCTGAGATTTATTCACTCTAGATACTAGAGATATTTATATAAGTTTACTAGCTATAAGGTGGCTAAGTTATGACTATATTTCCTATAAGTCACTTTTCACAAGTATTAATCCTTGACATCTGTTAAATCTTTAACAATTATCAAGATTTAACATCTATAAAATCTTGACATTTGTGAAAATATTAACATTTGTCAAAACTTTAATATTTGTCAAATAACTGCTATTTATAAGGCTATACTATATTTGGGAATCAGATTCAGATACCACAATCAAATGTCTATTCCTCTGATTCATATTCCTAATTTGGATCAATTATCACAATATATATATAAGTATCTTTAAATTATTGATACTAAAGATTGTTAACTTAAAAGATATAATTATCATAACAATAAAAGTATACTGTTACATTTCTATTAGTCCATGAAGTTGTATTTTTTATTATTAAAACTCATTGTCTAGAAATTGAATTTTTAAAGAAGAATATGATTATAGAAGTAGTACACTATATAAAGATAATAAGGCCATACATTCAAGAAGTTTGAGCCCACAATGTCAACATCACAACTTCACTTTGTACAGCATATCCTAAATGATATTGCTACTATATTATTGCTGTCAAGAGAAGGCGGAAGAGAATATAATAATAAAAAAAATCAAAGAAAATAAAAACGAAATTGTAATTACAACGTAAAAATTGGTCTAATCTAATGGGAAAAAAAGCACAGTCCAAGCCATTTGGCTCTCCATATCATTGTTTCTCATCACCGTTGCTAATTCCATTGGTATCTTTGCCTGTCAGATCGGTAAAGTTATGTCCAGAGGTCGATTGTAAGGACATCTGGGAATTCACCCCAGGGCTATACAGTCTCCCGAGCAACAACTTGCTTTTCTGCTGGAATTCGTCGTCCAACGGTTGCTGCTGATTAATGGGCTGGGCCTGATGCTCCTGGCTCCCTACGCTTAGCGCTCGGCCTCGTGTCACAGTTTTTTTACCGGATTGTGCCGATGACGAGGTAGAATCGGACTCATTGGAATCTTTATCCGTTGTTAGATCTTCGGTCTTCTGCTGCCTTCCGAACCTGCGAGTTACATTTAGACAATGGTGGTGAAAAAACTCGCCAATCCTACTAAACTGGGTAAAATGAATTACTTGATAAACAAGGCTAAAGGAGAACGTACCTCCAGCCCAGTAGATGACGCTTCCTTTTTCCATCTACATTATCCTTTGCTGTATGTGACTGATCGCTGGTCGAATTGTTCGAGTGTATCGAAGAGTCGTCAGCTTCATCGATTATCTCTGTTATATCATGGTCAAAGTCATCATCCGTGTCGGAGTCAGATTCCGAATCTTCAATTTCGTCGTCAAGGCTAATCGGATCGTTTGCTGGTCTGAAGATTTCGACCGTAGGACCATCCGGCACGGGATCGGACGCGAGGTCAACGCCAACTTGTGATGTCAACCCAACTGTAAGCAGATTTGTTGCCTCCATCTCGTCAAGTGAAGTGGAGGAGTTATTGCTCTGCAAAGAAGCAGTCGAGGGCGAGTGCATTAAAGGAGTTTGCTGTCGATAACGGCGCTGCATAATCTTTTCCTTGATGAGAGCACCACTATGAGCAAGGGCGGCACGAAGAACGTCTATGGAGTCGTGATTCATTAAGTATATATGGAGAGCCATTCAAGGCGACGTGGGGACGTGAGCAAACGCGGCAAAAAACCCTACCTTTTTTCATCTGATGCAATAATTCAAGTGTAGACCAGGTTTTGTTGCGATATTCCAAGGTCGGCTGGCGGAATACGAAATCGTACAAGTCCTCCAAATTCTTTTCCTTTGGACCCTTTAAAGTTGTCAACGCAATTCAAAATGTTGAAAGAACGCATTAATCTTCAGATTTCGCACGGCGAAACTATATTGTATCGAATTAACCGAAATGACAGATGAATATACTTTACCTGGTAGCTCAAACAGTGAGGGACTCCGGGAATTTTGATGTAAATGAACGTCCGATTTCTCGATGCCCTCGCTTTCATCAGTGCGAGCTCGTCTGATGCTTTGGTGGTGGTCACATTAGCCGAGTTTTGTTTGACAGGTTTCTTCAACGTCTTTTTTGATAACTGCGTTGATGACGAGTTCGTGGATTCTTGGTCTGCATCCCGTTGCGGCTGAGAGTCGCCTTGCCTTACAGTTTCCGACTTGCTGGTTGCTGGGCGCAGATCTCCCTTGTTGTCATTGAGCTTGATCACAAACGAATTCGAACGATGTTTCGATCCAATCTTGCCATCACCGTTAGTAGGCGTAGACGACAAGCGCGACGCCTGATCGCTGTCAGCTTGCAGATCACGAGACTCGCTTACCAAAACAGAAGCTGTGTTGGCATTCAAATCCTCGCTCACAGTTACCGCGCGCCGTTTCTCGGGGAATATGTATGAGACCAGCTGCTTTCCAAAATCGTAGGTCATCCGGAATTTCAACGGGAACAGGTTAATCTCCAAGTGCTGCACTACAGCAATACCACCGACGGGCGGAAGGTTGTGGAGGTAACCACGCAACATCTTTTGGCGTGTGAAATCGACCGATTTTTTGCTCTCCAAGTAAGGCGATATCAACTCGCTGAATCTTGACGATGCCAGCTTGCTAACCAGTTGCAGCTGATCGACTTCCAAAGTATTCTGGCTGGAATGGTCTTCTTTGCTCACCCAAATGAAGTTCGCCTTGGTAAGCGTCCATTCACAAAGCGGCTGGCTCGAGTCAAGCATCATAGTCCAGACCATCTTATCTGCGGAAAAAACCATCTTAAGGTTTGTCTTCGGATCCTGGCGTTGTTCTTTCTTGTGGCTCTGCGCCTTGGTGATGGCTTCCATCATGAGGTATAGTTCCTCTTGCACGTTAAGGAGTTGTCCCTTATAAGCTCGGAATTCTTGCAATTGAAGCTCGTTCAAAATCGCGAGATTCTCCCGGTACTGATCGCGGAGGTCGCGGAGCTGCCTCATCTGGTCCTGAAGGAAGACCACGTCATCTAATGCGTTTATAAGATTATCCAGATCTGCAGCCAGGAGAATTTCTTGCAATCGTTCAAGACGTTCTTTTCGTGCGGGTTCCTTGTAGAGCAAAAGATCCGAAACAACCTCGTGGATGGCAGTGTACTGGGCAGAGTTCGCCGTAAACACAAGGTGAGGGAAGTTCAAGTGCATGGAATCAGAACGCTCGTCGGCTTCAGACATCATGGACGACGACGACGATTTGCCGGCACCATTAACGTTCGATTTCAGGCGCAATGGGTTGTAGCTGTCGTATTGCATCGACACGGCTGTTCTTTCTGCTACACGCTGGAATTTTCCCGTCCGGCCCAGCTCATCCATCAGCATTTCCAGTGGGATCCAGGTAAGCCAATACTGCCTACCCCTGGCCCCATAGTGATTGTCAAGCAGTAACTCCTCCGAGTCAAAATCGTCTTTGGCAGCCACAAAGAACTGAGCCTTATCAATGCTGAAGATCATCCGCGATTTGACAAGCTCATTGGTCGCGTCACCCAGGAAACTATTGTCGAGAACCTTGAAAGAGGTCAGCTGTATGCGCTCAGCTGTAACAATAACAATGGAGTCCGGTGCAGTCTCGCTTTGCAGGCTGATCTGGGGGTTCAGAAGTTCCACGAGAGATTCACTCATCATAGAGTATCCCTCCGGGATGTTTTCACGCTGGTGAATCGGATCGTTGTAGCTGCTTGTGGCCGAGGAGTTCGAGTTTTCCTTCTCTTGTTTATAAGCCTCTTCGGTCTCGTTCTGAGCAACGAGATTCGAGTCCTCCTGAGACACCAATAACTGAATCAGCTCTTCGGCCATCTTCTGATCAAACGCATCTTCCATTTCAGCCATAGCAGGAGCTGAAGATATTGTCTTCTTGGTGGCGGAAACCGTCAACTCTCTCAAGAATTTCACAGCCGCCATTGACATGTAGTAGTCCAGTGCGCGCTCTTGAAGTTGAAGGTCCAAGAAACGGTATATAAGGTTGCGCACGGAGTTGTTGTAAATGATTTGAGGGTTGTGAATGATATACCGCTGGCCGAAATGACCGAAGGCATCCTCCCACAACGAGGTAGTGTCATTCTCAAAAGACGCAGTTGTGGGCGTAACGGGAGCATTGGAATGCGTGTCGGCAATGTTCAAAGATCGAAGTTGGCCTTGAAGTTGATGCTTTTTCTCGAAAAGGGTCGTTGTTTTTTCAATGACAGTGTTGGACTGGGGGGTCAAGTGGAAAAAAGAATATTATTATTGTAAATGGAGATACCAATTCTTCATGTTCAATGCACTGCACCACAGGAACCTCTAAGACGACGCAAGAAAACGTCACGCACCTCATTCCACAAGGAATCGTCTGACGAAGCATCAATCTTCACTCGAATATATTCCAACCGAGCGTGATGTATCGCGATCTGCTCATCTACCGCTCGTATCCGTTCGGACAGTAAATATTTTTGCACACCTCGGGTATCTGTGAACAACAGGCATTGCCACGAGCGATTAAAAAAAAAAAAAAAAAAAAAAAA
>RBNI01006029.1:0-11827 GCA_003990745.1 Jimgerdemannia flammicorona
TGGAGATTCGGATTGGAGATGCACTCATCCTTGTATGATATTTGGCATCCATTGATTAAAACTTCAAAACACCCATCATAGCTCGAAAGGTATGGGACTATCTCTATATAAATATATTGTTACATAGTGGTTGCTGAGTCCTTCAAATACAAGATTCTCTTTAAGGTATATTTCTTAGACTAACTTAAGTTTGTTATAAGCAAGTTCTTATTGGAGTGCTTTTCCAAGGTCTTATAGTTCTCAAATTTCTTATCTTTAAACTATCTTGTTATTTTTTTAGATTACTTATAAGGAATTATGAGTAAGTGAACTAGAACTGACTTTATTTCAAAGGAAATAAGAGGGGTATTTATATAAAATATAATTCAATAGTTGCTAAGTTATAAAGCTAAACATAAATTCCAATAACTAAATAAATACTGGAATACAAAAAACTACAGTTGTTGGTGCAGATTTTAGTATTAATATAGATAGTTGTATAAGTTCAGAGTACTGGTAGAATTTTAGTAATACAGAAAAAGGATGCTGGAAGAATTCTAAATTATACAAGATTAGAATGTTAGTAGAAGGATTAACTACATCTTTCTTCACTATCACTTATATAATACAAACTTTAAAATATACTTTTGACCTATTTATTAGAGAAAGTTATTAAGAATATAGTGACTAATAAGCAAGACAATACATATACTAGGTTGGGTAGATCTGGGGCCTTCAACTGACAATATATCAGATAAGGGCATGGCCTTGAGATAGAGTTTTTTAGTAGTCTGAGTGGGTAGGGTAGCTTGGGCAGTAGGAGCAGCTCTGGTAGAAGGACCAGTGGACAGGAGAGAAGGAGTTTTGCAGATATATTAAAGGCTGGAGGTTGGCTAGTGGAGGCTTATAGTGAGTAGACAAAAGAGAAGAGAAAGCAGAAAGAAGAAGAAGTTGATGGTGCTGGATCTCAGCTTGTAAGCACACAACCTCCAAGTCACGAATTACATGTCACCCTCTGAACAAAGCTACTGAAATCACACACGACCTCTGAACAAATCTGGAAATCACCTACAAGATCATGAAGCTGAGTCAAACCGAAGTCACAACATATAAAGCTGAGTCAACATGAAGTCACGGAACACAAGATTCACACAAATAGAATCTTACCAATCAGGACTAAATGCATATATATATACCAAGCATCGAGATATATTAAAACAGAGAACCAAAACAAACAACAAACTACAACTTCCAAACATACAAACATGACCACCAAGATCTACAACCACATCCATGCTGACATTTGGAATGCTATTGTCAACCGAGCTATACCCCCTCTGCCCCTCATGAATATCCATAGCCTAGCACTCCTCTACTTCATAGAAGCCTGATGGAATACCCTGAATATGCTTAACAAGGTCTACCAGATCAGACAAATCTCAAGCTACTACCAGATCAGCTGCCTCCTAGAAGATATAGTCAAACACCACTATGATACAAATATTACTCAAATGTCTCAACACCAGAAGCTCATTGCCCACAAATACTGAGAACTCTTTTATGAGTATAGCACCTTTATTCTCTGCCTCTGAGTTATTACCAGCAAAATGATTGCTACTCTGTTCTATGGTCAAATCAATGACATGATATAAGAACTCAACCACAAGTACCTCGAGTATGTTGAAACTACAGACAGAACCTTCCCGCACTCTGATGACCACATCCTACAAATGCCCCAAGTTGGATATGCTATGAAGGATGTCTATGATATAATCCACTTCGATGAAGATGAAGCAGAAGATAATGATCCCTCTGATGCTGATATGACCTCAAGCCAAGGATCTCTGCCAACCCTGATCACACTACCAACCCTGCCGATGAACTTACAACAGTTCATAACTGCCTACAAGACCTATTGAGACAATGACCACTGGTACAAATATCAATCTGTGTTTACCCCCAATTACTTCAATTACAATGAAGAGACCAGAGAATACAACCTATACCTCCAGACAACTCTCAAGACCGAACCAACAACTCCACTACCTGAGTACGAGCGACATGAACCACAGCTGCCAGCTTACTACAACCCTGTAACTCATAGTGCTGTAATCTATAGAAGGTACACAGATAGTGAATCTGATGAAAGTGAAAACAATGTACCCCTCCTTCACCCACCAACATCTTATCTAGCATATGAGACAGATGATGCTATCCTGTGGGATGGAGATGAAGTTCCAATATATTATTACCTCAGCTAACAAGGAGAAGTAATCCGCAAACCACTCTTCCTAGATGACTACTTCATCAGAGATGATGTCATCGATGGTGATATCATCAAAGACTACCCAGATAGTATCTAAACCTATAAATAGCTTAGAAGTTATAGTATAGTTAGATTAGCCTTATATGACATGACTGTGAACTGACTCAGCAGTCAGATGATCTCTTGACATGTCAGATCACACTTGTACTATATGACTACATTCTGACTCAGCAAGATACTTAGTACTACATCCATATCTAGCATAGTCCAGATAGCCCCTCACTAGTATAAATACCCCCTCCCCCAGACCTTAGAATCTTAGACCTGAACAATCTGAACACAACTCCTGAGCACTTCCCCACAATATCCCTTCATACAACTACTCTTAGTATAGCAATATCATGAATAGTGAATAAATCTATTTAATAATCCACAAACTACTCTTAAGTAAATCCACTCCCCATTAGGTCCTACTCCTAACCCCATCATGAAAATTCCTAATTGGGTATTGTCTGCAGTAATACACTAATTCAACTAAGCTGGTCTTAGTTTCTTGAACTTCCTGAAATACGAAAAACCCTGAACATCTAGAACTAGTCCGAAAAAGGACTTTGGTTGAGACATCAACCTGATCTTAAAATTAATAAGTATAGAGGATGTACTCCATATGAAATTGATCTTGACCATAAGAAAACAGTCTTTCAGAATATCCAGAATTTCCAGAAAACCCTTCCAGAACTACATAACAGTTAACCCTCTTACAACTTGGTAGCAGTGGTTTACAATCCAATTCTGCTTCAAGATGCTTTCTCACTCTGCTATAAACCCTTCTGTGAATTCCTACAAGTTGGTATAAAGCCCAACCTCTGAACTGGAATTTATCCTGAACTATCTGACAATCTGAAGAGAATTGAACCTGATGTATAAGGACAATTTGACCTCCACACCTGCAACAAGTGGGACAAACTTCACTCAAAGAAAGAAGTACTCTGATTAAACCAGCAAATAGGTGAAACCCTATTCACCGAACTCCTTGCACTACACCCAGCAAGTCAAGATGAAGAAGGTCTTATAGAAGCCTTCTTTACTCTTCTCAACAAGAGTTTTGTCAGCTCCATAAATCCAAGTGACCTAGGATAACCATCAGCAGTCTTTCTAGCCTTAGTTCCTCATGAAGCCCAAGCCTCTGTAGCCAAGTGGCTCAACTCTACCGACTTTCACCATACCAGGACCAAGACTGTATTATACTACCGATTCTAGAACAGCAAGGCCTGCTATATTCTTAAAGAAGAAGCAAGAGAAACCCTTCATCAACTACCTGACCCTGAACCAGAAGCAGGCTCTGCTACTACTCTACCTGAATCTGAAAGCAACACTGAACCAGAACTTGACTTTGAATTAAGTCCATCTGAAATCAGATATATAACTAATTCTGTCTACTTTGACACCGAGCAAACCCAATTACATAGGGACCAAACCGAAGAGGAGGAGGAGTATCTCAGTGAATTCAATCCCAGATACACCACCGAAGGAGATACACCTCCATCAGGACAGAATATACCTATACAGCAATGAACAGCTATCTATCAAGCTCTTACTCCAGACCCACAACTATTACTCCAGCAACTTACACAGACCCAAAGAACACCCTCACACTCTGTACCAGTACCTCAAGTAGTACCAGTAACACCACAACCAGTAGTCCAACTGCCTCCAGTAAACAACATGGTGAACCAACAGATTCTAGACCTCACAGCCCAGGTAGCAATAATGGTAGCAACCATTACTGTCTTGGCCGAACAGACCCAACCTACCAAAAATCTGAGTCTACCTACCTTCAATGGTACTGCATAAGAAGTCCAAAGCTTTATTAGTATAGTTGACATCAACTTCAAAGCCAATCAATGGACCAATGAGCAAGTTGCTGACCGCCTTCTGACAAACAATCAAGACCACACTCTGGAACAACTCTTTGCTATCACTACAGCCTATGTCTGCTAAGTTGTTATATTCTTCTGAGGACCTGCTAAAGAATGGTAGTGAACCCTTTCTGAAAAACCCCTCATATGGGACACCTGATCTACAGTAGTTGCTCAGAATACAGCAAATAATACCCTAGGATATGGAGCCTATCCTGCAGCCCCTAGACTCAAACAACTCATGATTGCTCAATACCACAGTGAAACCATGATCGCTGAATCCCGAGTAAAACTCTGTAATCTCAAATTCGATATATATGGCAAAGAAGAATTTGAAACCTTCTATATAAAACTTGAGTCACTCCTGAACACTGTTGGCCTAGGATATATTGCCAATGATGAAGCATGAAATGGTATAAGAGCAGACCATTTATTCAATGCCCTGCCTGAATGGCTTACTAGAAAAATCCGAGAACAAGGCCGCCCAGTTGGTTGCAATCACCAACAATGGTGCCTGGCAAGAATCAAGACTATGGTCAAGCGAATCTTAACAGCTGGACCAATTCTGCCCCAAAGACAATTCAATAACAAGGAAAAGACTTGGACTAAGAAAGAAGAACCCAAGCATGAAGCATCCCAAGCTCCCTCAATATCCACTGTGTAGATATCTAGAAATCATGAACCCACCTAGCTGAGTACCTTCAGGAAACTCACTGAAGGAGAAAGAAATGAACTTCAAAGAAGCGGAGCATGCTTCTATTACCAAAAGACAGAATACATGGCCAGTGCCTGCCCTAATTGAAAACTCCAAACAGCAATACAAGCAACTGTTACTACTCTGCACCATCTCAACAATCTGACCACCAGAATACTAGACTTTGTCAAGTTAAGACAAACTACTAAGGCCCCAACCAAAGAAAGTCAAAAAGCAGCTAGATATAACCTGTATGCAGCCGAAGAAGCTACAGTTTCCAATCAAGAAGTCAAGTAAGTCTTTACAGGAATCAGTATCCAAATTCCTGAAGGACATGTTGGAAGAATATACTGTCGCAGCAGCCTAGCATTGAAAGAACTCTCAGTAGAAGGAGGAGTCATTGACAAAGATTATACAGGCGAAATCATTATCCTTATCCGAAACCATAGTTGGACACCCTTCAAGATCCCTATAGGCTTTTGCATTGCCCAGATTCTATTCAAAAGAATCGAGTCAAACCTGACAGTCAAGGAAGTCCCTGAACTACTACCCACTATCTGAGGATCCAAAGGATTTGGCTCATCAAACAAAGCCCCAGCCCAACCTAACATGAACAAAGAAGAACAATTCTATAAGAAAATTGAAGATGGATATGTACCAAGTGGCTGATGTCCCCATAGCATTAGAATGTACTCTTCCCAAATGATTGATGATTGCTTCTCTTGTGTCAATGAACTGGCTCAAAGAAGAACCAACAGAAGGAAAGCTCCTACAACCAAAATCACTATCATTGGATCTGACAAATTGCTTACACTCTAAGCTTTTGTCAACTGAGCACCTATCAAGATTATGATAGACAGTAGTGCCTCAGTAACTTTATCAATGAAGAAACAGCCAACAGACTCAAGGTCTTCACCTCTCCAGTATAACAAACTCAAGCAGTTGCCATAGCTGATGGAACCTCACATATCATTAGTAAAGAAGTCTGCAACCTACTCTTCTGAATTGGTGACTATTGAGTACATGTTACCCTCCAAATTGTATCACTTCCTGACAATGAGATCATTCTTGAAACCCTATGGTTAAAACAAGAGAACTCCATGATCGATTGGGTAAACCATTCTCTGACTATCAAGAAAGGATGCCACAACTTCAAGCTGCAAGGTGAAAAGGACCCACTCAACTCTAGTGACCCTGGATCAAAGATCACTCATATCAACAAGCTACAACTCAAGAAATTAGCCAAGAAATGCCCTCTCTTCACCATCTCATCCACCTATCCAAAGGAGAACCCAAGAACTCTGAAGAAGACTTTTCCAAAGTTGACAGCTGTGTCAGATCACTACTCCAGAAATTCCAAGACATATTTCCGAAGAAGCTTCTGAAAGACCTACCCCCTAAATGAGCAGTAGACCATGCCATCAAGACCATTCCAGATGCCAAGCCAGCCTTCAAGTCAATCTACCACATATCACCAAGAGAAATTGATGCACTCAAGAAGAAAATCAATGAACTCCTAGAACAAGAATTCATCAGACCCAGTGTATTACCTTATAGTGCACCAGTCCTCTTTGTTGTCAAGAAAGGAGGAGACCTACAAATGTATATTGATTACCATGATCTCAACGAACAGACCATCAAGAACTGTTGCCCACTACCTAGAATCAATGAAATATTTGACAGACTTACCAACCTGCAATTCATGAGCTCTTTTGATCTGCAAAATGGTTACTAGTAAATTGCCATGAAAGAAGAAGACATCTACAAGACAGCCTTCTGAACCCACTATGGACACTTCAAGTTCCTGGTTATGCCCTTTGGCTTAACTAATACTCCTGCAACCTTCCAGACACTGATGAATACCATTCTGCACCCATACCTGGACAAATTCATTGTTGTCTACATTGATGACATCCTAGTCTTCAGCAAAACCCTGGAGGAATACCTCGAACATCTTGAACTAGTACTACTGAAACTTCAAGAAAACTGACTCTTTGCAAAACTCAGCAAGTATGAATTCCTCCTGAAGGAAATTCAATTTCTTGGACACATTGTCACCCCAAATGAAATCAAAGTGGGCCCCAGCAAAATCTCCACAATCAAGGATTGGCCCAGACCTAAGAAGCTGAAGGACCTACAGTCATTCCTGGGATTAGCAAACTATTACAAGCGATTTGTTACTAACTTTGCCAAAATCGCTACTGCTCTAACCCAAATGACCAAGCACAACAAGAAAGGAGAACAGTCCTGGATTATGAAATAAGAAAAAGACTTCAACAATCTTGCAAATTAGGGACCCAAACAAGATACTATCTTTCAAGTACTGAAAGATGCCCTGATAACTACCCCAGTACTTCAAGTGGCAAACCCTGCTCTACCATATGAAGTTACTACTGATGCCTCTGATCTAGCTCTTAGAGCAGTACTCATGCAAGAAGGACACCCTGTGGCCTATCACTCCTGCAAATTCAATGATGCTGAAATCAACTATGCAACTCATGAGAAGGAAATGCTAGCCATCATAGACACTCTGATCAAATGGCGACCCTACCTTGAAGGAGTACATTTCACCATATTGACTGACCACAAGTCATTAGTCAACATCAAGATACAGGCTACCCTTTCTCAAAAGCAAGCCAGATGGATGAAAGTCTTCACCAACTTTGACTATGAAATCCAATATCACCCTGGTAAGGAAAATATTGTTGCTGATGTAATCTCAAGACCACTAATTGAAGAAGTTATCCAAACTCTCACCTTGGTTACAAACTCCATCATAGAACAAATTATTGCAGCATGTGCTGATAATAAGGAAGCTCAGGTACTCTGAGAAATTCTGAATAGTGACAATACTGACAAGCATACCTGGTACCATCAATACTAACTTAAGGACAATGCTATCTACTACAAGGACAGACTATATGTTCCAAACAACCAAGACCTCTGAAGGACTATCCTATTCAAATGTCATGATGCACCTACAGCCAGACATTTAGGATTTAACAAATGCTATGAAGTTATTTCCTGAAACTTCTATTGGCTCTGCATGGCAGATCAGCTAAAGACTTACATCACTTTCTGTAATGCCTGCTAATGCAATAAGTCCTCAACACTAGCAAAACCTGGTCTACTCCACCCTATCCTAGTACTATCTGCTAATTGAGAACAAATCTCTATGGACTTCATCATACAACTACCCCAAACCAAGAATGGAAAAGATGCAATTATTGTCTTTGTGGACTATCTAAGCAAACAAGCCCACTTTGTGCCAACTACTACCACTGCAACAGCACCAGACATAGCTACACTCTTGTTTGACAACATCTTCTGCTATCATGGTCTCCCTAAGATCATTATTAGTGACTGAGATCTGAAATTCATTAGCCATTTTTGGAAAGCACTCCATATATACCTTGGAATGAAACTTGCACTATCTACAGCCTTCCACCCTGAAACTGATGGCCAAACCAAAAGGATGAACCGAACTCTGGAACAAATGCTAAGAAACTATGTTTCCTACAGATAAGATAATTGGCATGAACACCTCACTGCAGTTGAGTTTACCTATAACAACAGCAAGCAAGCCTCTCTTGGAATGACCCCATTCTTCACCAATACTGGACAAAACCCAAACACCCCTCTGACACTCATCTGAACCATCAATGAACTCTCCACAGTCAAAGCTGTTGAAGAATTCCTGCTCTGAATGTGCAATCTGAGTTAGATTGCAGTTGAGAATTTATCACAAGCTTAAGAACAACAGTCACAGTATGTTAACCAACACCACTATGAAGAAAACTTTGATATTGGCAAAAAAGTTCTACTAGACATCTGAGGATACTGAGTTGACAACCTCAAGTACAGACCATCTATAAAGCTGAACAGCAAGTTCATTGGACCATTTGAAGTCATTGCACAAGTCTCTCTAACCTCCTACAAATTGATGCTACCAGACTCCATTAAGATTCACCCAGTCTTTAATGTCCAATATCTCAAGTAATACAATGATAACGATGATGAGCTATTCCCAAACCAAACTATGAAACCACCTGCACCTGTTATTATTAATGACCAAGAAGAGTACGAAGTTGAACAAATCCTCAACAAACGTGGCCACAAGAACCACCCTGAGTACCTTGTCAAATGGAAAAGATACCCAATCCATGATGCAACTTGGAAACCCAAGACCAATCTCCAGAATACTACCAACTTAGTTCAGGAATATGATTCCTTGAATAACTAAAAACTGAATACTCTGATACATATCAGTACATACTATATATTATCATCCTGAACACTATAATTATCATGAACAAAATCAAGAACTCAGCAAAACAAGACAAGAATATCAAACCTCAGAAAAAAAAAAAAAAAAAAATAGTAAAACTGAAAGCAAGTCTATTCTCCCTGTATCACTGGTGGGAAATGAGATATAGACATTTAAGAAGATTCTTTAGAGGAAATTCTCCAGTAGTGAATGACATCAGAATCACTTCTAGTGCATAGCATTGAACACACAACCCTTTAATGTATGAATTCAACATGTTAGGTAACTGTATTACAAGTATACTACTTTCTGAGAAAAATAGACTTCACCAGACTTTTGACCTTCCAAATAGTATAACAACACTAGAACAAAATTAGAAGGCCTCGACGAGGATGTTGAAAGCTAAGAAGGGGAGAGTTGTAAGCGCACAACCTCCAAGCCATGAATCACATGTCACTCTCTGAACAAAGCTACTGAAATCACATGCAACCTCTAAACAAATCTGGAAATTACCTGCAAGATTACAAAGCTGAGTCAAACCAAAGTCACAGCACACAAAGCTGAGTCAACATGAAGTCACAGAATACAAGATTCACATAAACGGAATCTTACCAATCAGGACCAAATGCATATATACTGAGCATCAAGATGTGTTGAAACAGAGAACCAAAACAAACAACAAACCACAACTTCCAAATATACAAACATGACCACCGAGATCTACAACCATATCTGTGCTGACATTTGGAATGCCATTGTCAACCGAGCTATACCCCCTCTGCCCCTCATGAATATCCATAGCCTAGTACCCCTCTACTTCATGGAAGCCTGATGAAATGCCCTGAACATACTTAACGAGGCCCACTGGATTGGACAAATCTCAAGCTACTACCAGATCGGCTGCCTCCTGGAAGACATGGTCAAACACCACCATGATACAGATATTACCCAGATGTCTCAACACCAGAAGCTCATCACCCACAAATACCAAGAACTCTTTTATAAGTACAGCACCTTTATTTCCTACCTCCAAGTTACTATCAGCAAAATGATTGCTACCCTGTCCTATAGCCAAATCAATGATATGATATAAGAACTCAACCACAAGTATCTCGAGTATATTGAAACCACAAACAGAACCTTCCTGCACCCCAATGACCACATCCTGCAAATGCCCTAAGTTGGATATGCTATGAAGGATGTCTATGATATAATCCACTTCAATGAAGATGAAGCAGAAGACAATGATCCCTTTGATGCCGATATGACCTCAAGCCAAGGATCTCTGCCAACCCTGATCACACTGCCAACCCTGCCGATGAACTTACAACAGTTCATAACTGCCTACGAGACCTATTGGGACAATGACCACTGGCACGAATACCAACTCACATTCACCCCCAATTATTTCAATTACAATGAAGAGACTGGAGAATATAACCTATACCTCCAGACAATCCTCGAGACCGAACCAACAACTCCACTACCTGAGTATGAGTGACATGAACCACAGCCACCAGCTTACTACAACCCCATGACTCATAGTGCTGTAACCTATAGAAGGTATGCAGATAGTGAATCCAATGAAAGCAAAAATAATGCACCTCTCCTTCGCCCACCAACACCTTATTCAGCATATGAGACAGATGATGTTATCCTGTGAGATGGAGATGATGTTCCAATATATTATTACCTCAGCCAATAAGGAGAAGTAATCTGCAAACTACTCTTCCTAGACAACTACTTTATCAGAGATGATGTCATTGATGGTGATGTCATCGAAGACTACCCAGATAGCATCTAAACCTATAAATAGCTTAGCAGTCATAGTATAGTTAGATTAGCCTTGTACAACATGACTGTGAACTGACTCAGCAGTCAGACAATCTCTTGACATGTCAGATTACACTTGTACTATGTGACTGCATTCTGACTCAGCAAGGCACTTAGTGCTACATCCATATCTAGTATAGTCCAGATAGCCCCTCACTAGTATAAATACCCCCTCTAGAATCTCAGATCTGAATAATCCGAATACAACTCCTGAGCACTTCCCCACAATATCCCTTTACATAACTACTCCTAGTATAGCAATATTATGAATAGCAAATAAATCTATTTAATAACCTACAAACCACTCTTAAGTAAATCCACTCCCCATTAGATCCCACTCCTAACCCTATCATGAAAATTCCTAATTAGGTATTATCTGCAGCGATATGCCAATTCAACTAAGCTGGTCTTAGTTTCTTAAACTTCCTAAAATATGGAAAACCCTGAACATCTAGAACTAGTCTGAAAAAGGACTTTGGTTGAGATGTCAACCCAATCTTGAAATCAATAAGCATAGAGGATGTACTCCATATGAAATTGATCTTGACCATAAGAAAATGGTCTTCTAGAATATCCAGAACTTCCAGAAATCCCTTCCAGAACTACATAATGGTTACCAAAAAAGCAACCCTCTTACATAGCTGGTGAGAGGAAGGGCTAGTAGAGTAGCTGCTAGAAGTAAGAGCAGGACTGCTGATGGAGGTATAATGGAGAATCTGGAAAAAAATTCAGATGTAACTATTGATAGAGAGGCTGGACTGATGGGTCCAAAGAGGAAGGGAGACCTGGTTGATGGTATGATGGGACTAGTAGTAGCTCTATTACTCAAGAAGTCAATCTCAGAGTTTGCAGCCACCTTATGCTTCCAG
>RBNI01006030.1:0-11824 GCA_003990745.1 Jimgerdemannia flammicorona
AAAAAAAAAAAAAAAAAAAAAAAAAAAAAAAAAAAAAAAAAAGGGGGGGGGGGGGGGGGGGAGGGGCTACTACGCAAAACACGTTTGTTATCAGAACTGTCCTCGACATGACTAATTCGACCTTCCCTACCTCCCTACCTCCTTCAGTCCATACGCATCAGTTCCTTCGTCGTTTTTGTCGCCGTGGGTCTCCTTGCCATGGCGACCTTCAACAACTGGGGTCCCTTCAACTACCAAAATCCCATCATCCTCTGGATCATATACTTCATCTTCAACGCCGCGGCGCTCCTCATTTACGTTATCCTGCAGATTGTCCTTGTGCTTAACACCCTCGATGACCGCTGGCCCCTGGGCGACATCATGTTTGGCATCTCCTTCTTCATCGTCGGGCAGGTCATCATGTTCGTCTTCTCCACGGCTATCTGCGACAACGCCAAGCACTATATCGATGGCCTCTTCTTCGGCACCATCTGCACCCTCCTTGCTATCATGATGGTCTACAAGTATTGGGATTCCATCACGAAGGAGGATCTCGAATTTTCCGTTGGCTCGAAGCAGAATGTATGGGAGGTTAAGGAGCTGCTCGGCGAGGACGAGCTTGGGAACCAGTACGCCGGTGCACAAGGAGGGCCACAGTATGGTGGGGCCCAGCAAGGGTACGGACAGCAGTACCAGTACAACGATACGTATTAAGGAGCGGTGACGTGATGATAACGGGTGAAGGCGTAGTTTTTTACACATGGAAGGAAGGGGAATGAGGCCCATGATTTTTTTTTTTTTTCCGGACCATCTAGAGTAACGTTTTTCGTTTTGTTATATTGAACATCATATTATCCTTGTGCTGATCCTTCGCTCTTGTCCTCTTGTCTGAAAATGGTATGTAAGCGCAACCCCCTTATTCACTATTGGCAATTACCACAACGGGGGCAACTCGCTTCATAATATTGACACCGTTGTCATATGCGTTGCTTCCGATTCGTGCAATACAACTCATTTAGTGCACTCTTTTGTGAATTTTTACCGTGCTTGTGTTTTGTTGGCTCTGTGTGACTGTAGACGACGAGAGGGGGTAATGGTCGCTGGATGGAACGCAGTTCACCATTCTTAATCCTTCAAACGAGCGATATGGGAGATGTGTATGAGATGGATGGGAACTGGCAAGGGGGGCAGATTGGGTGGAAATGCGTTATTCGCGGTAATGGTGGATATATTTGATATAATTTCCTTTTCGCTGATATATTCTTACGCGAGAAGTTTGGTGCGGCGGGATTCGTTTAAAGTTGGGTGAAACCCTTCAGTTTGAATTATTATTATTATTATTATTATTATATCGCGATCTCTAGGTAAACTACGAACGATCGACATTGCACACCTCACGAGGCTGGAGGGTAAACATCATTTTATTGAGATTGATGAAACGTAGGTGTATTTTTCTTTTTTTCTTTTTTTCTTTCCGGTTTGGCAATGAATGTAAACATTGAATGGGCCATTTTCGACGGGCTCTCATTGCACGCACGCGGCTGTCGTCTCTTTATGGAACAGGAGGTCAGCAGAGCGGCTATTACACATCGACATATATTAGTCGCCAACTAATAATAGTTGGTCGCAGCGGTCGTTCAAAGACAAATTACGTCAATCAAGTAATATACAATCTTGCAGGATTTCAGATGTCCACACGTATGTACTCTCGAATGAATATTGACGCCTCTCAGGAGCGAAAAAGACACAATGAGGTTGATGAGGGCCAGATGGAGGCGTTTTGATATACTAATTACGCATATTTCAAGATTCACAAAGTACTGCTCTCATCACCATCTCCAGTGTCTATTCCAACCAATGGCCTGCCCCAACGAGGTGCGCGGCTGTTCAGATCGCCTTAAGTATATATATATCCTAGATAATGTTCCAAAAAAAAAAAAAAAAAAAAAACAGTGCATTTCAAACGGCATTTGCTGCGCGGCCCTGTTCATGGACATCATTGCTCCCCAACTCACATTCGTTCTTGGTCACTCCTCTCAATGGGTTCGACTCGCATTCTGGGAGTCGACTGGGAACGTTTTGCAAGCCAGATGCAGGATCCATTTACGAAAGAAACCCGGTTCACGATTTTCATGCTGTCTGATCGCACACAAAGTGGAAGGGGGTTGCAAAAGTGTCTCGCAGTAAGTGGACCGATAAGCAACAGTTCGCGTCCTCCCTCATTCGGCCCCCCTCCTCATTCGCACGCCGGTCTCTTTAATGGTCAGGGTAAATACCCATTCGCTCGCGACACACATAGTAAGAATGATGAATGTACTCTATAATAAAATGAAATAAAAAACCACATAGAAAAAAAAAAAAAAAAAAAAAAACATCCATGGCCTGCTGATTATTTAGAGCACCCAGTCCCTTCACCGTCATTATCCAAGCTCAACCTCTCAACCTTACCCAACCTTAAGCATTATAATGTTAAAAGGTAGACACCAGCTTATAACTACTAGTTTTGATCCCCTCTGCCAGCACTTATAGAATTACAAAAATTTGTGCTAAGATTGCATTTCATTGGCCAATAGCGTCCGCTTCACTGATGGGTTATTTTATCTTGTTACCGATCGACTTCAAAAGTGTTTTTGAATGTGATGGCAGTCCAGAATTTGGATTATCTATCTATTGATGACGTGTATTTTTTACATGCGAAAATTATTTCACTATCACATAAAGATTGGACGGGCTGGAATATTATTCTGGCAAAAAAAAAAAAAAGACTTCGGGGCATTGTTTCGTTTGCCGCCTAGCCAGCTTGTTCTGGTCGCGGTAATTTTTAATTGGGTTGGTTAGGGAAACATCACTGGGGCGGTCAGCCTAGCTAGACCTTAATTATCTTACCTAATAAATAAGGGGCTATTAATTACAAACAACCGCATGACGTTCAACCACTGCATGACGCGCGATGATTAACCGTCGGAAGAAATCCGTGCTTTGAAAACTTGCTCTGGCCTCACGATTAAGTTTAAAGCAAAAAACAAAAAGGTTTAGCTTCCCATGTATCCATTCCCAACCTACGCGAGCTTCTCGCATATGTACAAGTCATTAAGACCAAAAAAAAAAAAAAACAGCGTCTCTGTTTTTCTTTAATCCTGATCGCGCCCCCCGTACTGGGGTTGCTATTCTCCATTAGCATTTCCCTACAAATTGCCCGGGGAACAAGGCAAAGGAGGGCTCCCCCATCCCAGTGGATTGGGCGAAGGAATTGATATGCACGGTCAGGCTAAACGGGGTGGACGGGAATAAACATGTGATGACACTTGTGTTTACGATAAAATGATGGCACGAATGCAACTCCAAACGATTCACGCAGATAGGTTGAAAAGTATGTTGATGTTATGATAATTATATTTACAATGTTGTGTCTGCAATCAAAGATAAAGCATTGGGCGGAAACTATACAAAGATGCTTTACATGTATATATATACATGGTAAACAAAAGCATGGGTATGTTCGGACGGTATCATCTCCCAACATCATCGCTGCCTAATCGGAGGCAGGCTCTTATTCAGATCTACAGGCACCGAGATACCGACCCTCTCACTAAGCGAAATTCTCGATCCATTCGCTTCGCTTGCGAGCATCGACGCACCGACCTTCCCACCAAGCGACACCCTCGACCTATTCGCCTCGCTTGTGAACATCGACGCACCAACCTTCCCCCCAAGCGACACCCTCGACCCATTCGCTTCGTTTGTGAGCACCGACGCACCGACGTTCCCACCAAGCGACAACCTCGACTCATTCGATCCCATGAGCCCCGACGACCCCAGGAGCGCCGATGTACTACGCGAGAACGCCGATTTCAACGCCTGCTTCACGTCCGCCCCGTTCCCCAAGAGCGCCGACGCCGATCTCGACCTCGAACCCGGCGCGGGCAGCCCGACCATTGCGCCAGCGGCCTCACGCCCACCCCCTATCTCCCTAACATTTCTCTTAATAACCCTCGCCAGATCCTTCTTCCTAACGATATAGCAACCCCCGCATAACAACTCGTCAGGCTTCTCCTTGGTGACCCCGGGCCACTCCTTCTTCTCCTCCCCACATCTAGCGCACACGAACTCGACCTCGACACCGGCCCACCTCCCTCTCGCGAACTCGTCTCCCTCGCTCAAATCCAAACACGCCATCCTGAACTCCTCGGCCATCCTCGGGCTCACCAAATCCCTGTCGGTCCTCTCAATCGCCGTCCTCAGCGCTCTCCCAACGCGTACCACACCCTCGCACTGAACAGATGCAATGTCGCTCCAGAACTCTGTGCCCTCGGATAGGAAGGTGAGGAGGGCCTGGATGGATGCGGCACGGGACGCAGCCTCCTGACGCTGGGAGTCGAGCTCGACGCTTTCTTTCTGGATCTGCGCGAGACGGAGTCCCGCGGCGTGCATAGCGGCCCGGGAGTCGTCGGCAATGGTTCGGAGCTCGCGGACGCGGTCCTCCCATCGTGCGTTCTTGGTTTGCGAGCGGACGTACTTGTGTTTGAAGTAGCGGGCGAAAAGAGGGACGAAGTAGTAGTGGTTGAGGTTGCGCTCTCGGCGGCGTTTCTTGATGGCCGTGCGGAGTGCCTCGGAGCGGGCGTGGGCTAGGTCGGAGTCGAGCTGCTCCAGAGAGGACTCTAAGCGGTGACGGGTACGCTGGTGGGTATCGACCTCGTCCTGCAGGGCGGCGTGCGAAGCGTCGAGGCTTTCGAGGTCAAAACTGTGGGTGCGCACCTTATGGGCATAGGTTTTCTGGAGTGCGAGCGAGGTGCGCTCCCAGCGGGCGACCTCTTTCCGTCTCTGCTGGACGAGGGCCTCAGTGTCGCGGAGCACCTTGGAAGCGAATTTGCGTTTCTCGGCGGTGAGGCTCGCGAGGGCTTCGGTCGCTCGTTGCAAGCCCTCAGCCAAGTTTGTGAATGTGATTGCGCATGGGGTTTGGACGAGAGAGTGTTCGGTTGGTGAAGCCATGGCGAGAGGAGAGAAGGAAAGAAGGATCCATGGTGTGTTTCGTTGGCAAGGCTGTTACGCGATGATACGGTCTTGACATCATCAGTCACACCTTGTGACTCGCCACGCAGATCTATTTAGTATCATCTCTATTGCCCAAAGGCTCGGGCCACAAACTACGGAAGAAAAATAAAATAATGCAGGATAAAGTCACAGGAGGTACCAAAGTCTTGAGACTTCATGCTTGTATCGTATGGTATAATGTTTATGATATATGTAGAATAATAATGCCCGCTGTGCTGGAACGAGGGTCTTTTATTCTTGGTTGTATGTCCAATAATATGGGGCGTGCTGCAACAAAACCAGACAAAGTGAACATTTGCCATCATTCGGGTATCAGGCTTAGGATTTTTATTTTTGCCAGCCTTTCAATCATTCAATATCAATCATACATGATAATCATGGTAAGCAAGCCGAAATATAACTCACAATTCATTTCTTTATTATTTTTCTCTCTGCTGCTTTAATTATTGAAGCTTTTTTTTTTTTTTTTTTTAGTAAAAAAAATTATCATGAAAAAAGAATGTTTTAATTGTAATAATATTAAAGAAGGATTAACTATCAATTGATGAGATGAAGAAGAAAGAGAGGTTATTAAGTTTTGTTGTTAAGGATGTGCAGAAATACTTATATAACAAGAATTAGATAATAATACTAATAAAGATTGAGAGAGAAATAAAATAAAATTCTTTCACAAAGCCTTACAAAAATGTAAGAAAAAAGAAAATTTTGATTGACCTTTTTGATATAGAAATATAAGGCAGTATGGTAGTGGGAGATGAGATAGAATAACCATATTTTGTCCTCAATACAAAATTATGCTAGACTGAGATATTACTGCTTATGAAGATAGTCAAGGACATAAATGTTTGCAATGCCATAATTGTCACAAACAAATTGAAAGAGGCAAACAAGATCAATATTTCTCTTGAAAACCAAATAACACTCCTAGTTACATTTGTCTAAAAAGTACTGAAGGAAGTAAAGTAGTTTATCATATGTGTGACAAAATAGAAATATATAAAAAAGGAATGCTTAAAAGTCAAGTCTCTGATTTAGGGAAAAGCATTACTGCTGGAGTGGTTTTAAGACAAAACTCCAAAGGTCATATG
This sequence comes from Jimgerdemannia flammicorona, assembly GCA_003990745.1. Classification (NCBI taxonomy): domain Eukaryota; kingdom Fungi; phylum Mucoromycota; class Endogonomycetes; order Endogonales; family Endogonaceae; genus Jimgerdemannia; species Jimgerdemannia flammicorona. The sequence goes on from RBNI01006030.1 coordinate 6,120, forward strand.
GTATTATGTACTAAATATCATACTGAAAATTTTAAAGAAATAACTAGATAAGAATAAGCTAATATTTTGTTTATGCTTCAAGATATTATTAAAAAGATTGAGAAGGTATATAATCTAGAGGGTTATAAAATTAGTATATCAATAGGACCAATTACTGCCCAAAACCCACTCCATTTTTATATACAAATTGTTCTCAAATATAAAGAAAATTATAGAAGTTTAGGAATTAAAGAAGCTTTATGAAAAGCTTTATCCTCAGAAGGGGCTGAGAAAGCAATAAAGTTTTTCAAGCAACAGAAGATAATACTGTCATTACTGAAAGAAGCAAAATTATTGCCAAATTATACAGTGAAATAGGAGATATAGTAATCTCTACTAAAAATTACTTGCCTAATGATATCAATATAGTTGACTAAGAAACTTGAGACCAAATTGGAGAAGTCTGTCAAGAACTTATACAAAAAATAGAATCTGAATCATTTGCCACCAATTCAGTAATTAGATGAGAACTTAAAGAAAAAGCTGCAAAAATATGAATAAAAGAAGCAGAAATACCTGTAATTTATAGTCAAACTTATTCTATATCTGAATTTGTGATAAACCTGTTTTCTAGATTCAAGTTGCAAAAATGATAGAAGTAATATAGACCTACAAAAAGAGGTCAATTTCTAGGTATAATGGAAGATGAATGAATGGCAGAAAAAATAAGAGATCCTGGAACTTATTATACTGAATAAAAAGGTGATAAAGATTATTTAAAACATAAAGAAGAAGCCTAGAAGTTGTGAAAGGAAAAGAACTCCCAGACAGAAAAAGAGAGAGAAAGAGAAGCTTCTAAATTAATAATTAGAAAAGAAATTAAAGATTTAGAAAGAATTACTAATCAAACTGAAGAGTAAGAAAAACAACTACAAAATAAAAGAGAAAAATTAGTAAGATTAGAAGCTCAAATAGATGAGCAAAAACAACCTCTTAATGAATTTAAATCAGATTAGGTGTAAGCATACAACCTCCAAGCCACAGAAATCACACATCACTCTCTTAACAAGCCACCGAAATCACATGCGACCTCCGAACAAATCTGGAAATCAGCTGCATAATCATGAAGCTGAGTCAAACAGAAGTCACAGCGCACAAAGCTGAGTCAATACAAAGTCATGGAACACAAGGTTTGCACAAACGGAATCTTACCAATTAAGAACAAATGCATATATACTGAGCTCCGAGACGCGTCGAAACAGAGAACCAAAACAAACAACAACCACAACTTCCAAACACACAAACATGACCACCGAGATCTACAACTACATCCGCACTGACATTTGGAATGCCATTGTCAACCGAGCCACACCCCCTCTACCCCTCATGAATATCCATAGCCTCGCACCCCTCTACTTTGTGGAAGCCCGATGGAATGCCCTGAATATGCTTAATGAGACCCACTGGATCAGACAAATCTCAAGCTACTACCAGATCAGCTACCTCCTGGAAGACATGGTTGAACACCACCATGATACAGACATTACTCAGATGTCTCAACACCAGAAGCTCATCACCCGCAAACACCGAGAACTCTTCTATGAGTACAGCACCTTTATTCCCCGCCTCCGAGTTACTACCAGCGAAATGGTTGCTACCCTGTCCTATGGCCAAATCGATGACATGATACAAGAACTCAACCACAAGTATCTCAAATACGTTCAGACTACTGACAGAACCTTCTCGTACCCCGACGACCACATCCTGCAAATGCCCCAAGTTGGATACACCATGAAGGACGTCTACGATATAATCAACTTCGATGAAGACGAAGCAGAAGACAATGATCCCTCTGATGCCAACATGACCTCAAGCCAAGGATCTCTACCAACCTTGATCACACCGCCAACCTTGCCGAAGAACTTACAACAGTTTATAACCACATACGAAACTTATTGGGACAATGATCACTGGCACGAATACCAACCTGCATTCACCTCTGATTACTTCAACTACAATGAAGAGACCAGAGAACACAACCTGTACCTCCAGACAACCCTTGAGATCAAACCAACAACTCCACCACCTGAGTACGAGCGACATGAACCACAGCCGCCAGCTTACTACAACTCTGTGACTCATAGTGCTGTAACCTATAGAAGGTATGCAGATAGTGAATCTGATGAAAGCGAAGACAATGCACCGCTCCTTCGCCCACCAACACCTTACCCAGCATACAAAACAGATGATGCTATCCTGTGGGACGGAGATGAAGTTCCAATGTATTATTACCTCAGCCAACAAGGAGAAGTAATCCGCGAACCACTCTTCCTAGATGACTACTTCATCAGAGATGATGTCATTGATGGTGATGTCATCGAAGACTACCCAGACAGTGTGTTAACCTATAAATAGATTAGCAGTCATAGTATAGTTAGATTAGCCTTGTATGACGTGACTGTGAACTGACTCAGCAGTCAGATGATCTCTTGATATGTCAGATCACTCTTATACTACATGACTGCATTCTGACTCAGCAAGGTACTTAGTGCTACATCCATATCTAGCATAGTCCAGATAGCCCCTCACTAGTATAAATACCCCCTCCCCCAGACCTCAGAATCCCAGACTCGAATATACAAGAACAATCCTGAATACTTCCCCACAAGATCCCCTCACACAACTACTCCTAGTATAGCAATATCATGAATAGCAAATAAACCTATTTAATAACCCATAAACCACTCTTAAGTAATTCCGCTCCCCGTTAGGTCCTACTCCTAACCCCATCACGAAATTTCCTAATTGGGTATTGTCTGCAGTGATACACCGATTCAACTAAGCTGGTCTTAGTTTCTTAAACTTCCTGAAATACGGAAAATCCCGAACATCCAGAACTAGTCTGAAAAAGGACTTTGGTTGAGACGTCAACCTGAACTTGAAATCAATAAGCGTAGAGGACGTACTCCATACGAAATTGATCTTGACCATAAGAAAATAGTCTTCCAGAATATCCAGAACTTCCAGAAAACCCTTCTAGAACTACATAACAGTTACCCTAAAAAGTAACCCTCTTACAACTTGGTAGCAGCAGTTTACAATCCAATTCCGCTTCAAGACGCTTCCTCACCCCACTACAAACCCTTCTGTGAATTTCTACAAGTTGGTATAAAGCCCAACCTCTGACCGGAATTTATCATGAACCATCTGACAATCTGGAGAGAATTGAACCTGACGTACAAGGACAATTTGACCTCCACACCTGCAACAAGTGGGATAAACTTCATTCAAAGAAAGAAGTACTCTGATTAAACCAGCAAATAGGCGAAATCCTATTCACTGAACTCCTTGCACTACACTCAGCAAGTCAGGACGAAGAAGGTCTTATAGAAGCCTTCTTTACTCTTCTCAACAAGAGTTTTGTCAGCTCCACAAATCCGAGCGACCTAGGACAACCAGCAGCAGTCTTTCTAGCCTTAGTTCCTCACAAAGCCCAAGCCTCTGTAGCCAAGTGGCTCAACTCTACTGACTTTCACCGAACCAGAACCAAGACCGCATTATACTACTGATTCCAGAACAGCAAGGCCCGCCATATTCTTAAGGAAGAAGCAAGAGAAACTCTTCATCAACTACCTGATCCCGAATCTGAAGCAGGCCCTGCTACAGCTCTACCTGAATCCGAAACTAATACCGAACCAGAACTTGACTTTGAATTAAGTCCATCTAAAATCAGATATACAACTGATTCTGTCTACTTCAACGCTGAGCAAACCCAAGTACACGGGGACCAAACCAAAGAGGAGGAGGAGTATCTCAGTGAATTCGATCCTGGATACACCACTGAAGGAAACGAACCTCCATCAGGACAGAACATACCTACACAGCAACAGACAGCTATCTATCAAGCCCTTACTCCAGACCCACAACTATTACTCCAGCAACTTACACAGACCCAAAGAACCCCATCACACTCTGCACCAGTACCTTAAGTAGTACCAGTAACACCACTACCAGTAGTTCAACCACCTCCAGTAAACAACATGGCAAACTAACAGATTATAGACCTCACAGCCCAGGTAGCCATAATGGCAGCAACCATTACTGCCTTAGCTGAACAGACCCGACCTACAAAAAATCTGAGTCTACCTACCTTCAATGGTACTGCACAAGAAGTTCAAAGCTTCATTAGTGTAGTTGACACCAACTTCGAAGCCAATCAATAGACCAATGAACAAGTCACTGACCGCGTTCTGACAAACAATCAAGACCACACTTTGGAACAACTCTTTGCTACCACTACAGCCTATGTCCGCCGAGTTGTTACATTCTTTCGAGGATCTGCCGAAGAATGGTGGTGAACCCTTCCCGAAAAACCCCTCACATGGGACACCCGACCTGCAGTAGTTGCTCAGAATGCAGCAAATAATGTCCCAGGATATGGAGACCATCCTGCAGCCCCTGGACTTAAACAACTCATGATTGCTCAATACTGCAGTAAAACCATGATCGCTGAATCCCGAGTAAAACTCCGCAACCTCAAATTTGATATACATGGCAAGGAGGAATTCGAAACCTTCTGTACAAAACTCGAGTCACTCCTGAACACTGTTGGCCTAGGATATATTGCCAATGACGAAGCACGAAATGGTACAAGAGCAGATCATTTATTCGATGCCCTGCCTGAATGGCTTACTAGAAAAATCTGAGAACAAGGATGCCCAGTTGGTTGTGACCACCAATAATGGTGCCTGGTAAGAATCAAGACTATGGTCAAGCGAATCCTAACAGCTGGACCCATTCTGCCCTGAAGACAATTCAACAATAAGGAAAAGACTTGGACCAAGAAAGAAGAACCCAAGCATGAAGCATCCCAAGCTCCCTCAACATCCACTTCATGGACACCCAGAAATCATGAACCCACCCAGCTGAGTACCTTCAAGAAACTCACCGAAGGCGAAAGGAACAAACTTAGAAGAAGCAGAGCATACTTCTATTGCCGAAAGACAGGACATATGGCCAGTGCCTATCCTAACCGAAAACCCCGAACAGCAACATGAGCAACTGTTACCACTCTGCACCACCTCAACAATCTGATCACGAGAACACTAGACTTTGTCAAGTTAAGACAAACTGCTAAGGCCCCAACCAAAGGAAGTCAAAAAGCAGCTGGATATGACCTGTATGCAGCCGAAGAAGCTACAGTCTCCAACCGAGAAGTCAAACAAGTCTACACAGGAATCGGCATCCAAATCCCTAAAGGACATGTTGGAAGAATATGCTGTCGCAGCAGCCTAGCATTGAAAGGACTCTCAGTAGAAGGAGGAGTCATTGATGAAGATTACACAGGTGAAATTATTGTCCTCATCCGAAACCACAGTTGGACACCCTTCAAGATTCCCATTGGATTCTGTAAGAGGGTTGCTTTTTGGGGTAACCGTTACGTAGTTCTGGAAGGGTTTTCTGGAAATTCTGGATATTCTGGAAGACCGTTTTCTTATGGTCAAGATCAATTTCGTATGGAGTACGTCCTCTACGCTTATTGATTTCAAGATTGGGTTGACGTCTCAACCAAAGTCCTTTTTCGGACTAGTTCTGGATGTTCAGGATTTTCCGTATTTCAGGAAGTTCAAGAAACTAAGACCAGCTTAGTTGAATTGGTGTATCGCTGCAGACAATACCCAATTAGGAAATTTTGTGACGGGGTTAGGAGTAGGACCTAACGGGGA
>RBNI01006031.1:0-11823 GCA_003990745.1 Jimgerdemannia flammicorona
AATTAGAATAACAGAACTAAATTGATATTGTGCGAAACACTGTAGAGTTGTAAAGAATGTCTGAAACAATAATGGTGAAAATTTGGATATCAATAGCATGTAAAATGTATGCACTAAAAAAAAAAAAGGTTTATATACTGAAAAGGGTCAAAAGTGTACCAATGGATAATTTAACTTAAAATGGTTATATTAATATCCATAATCATCCAAATAAAATAAAATATATACTATTCAAAAGCTCAGACACTGGTCTATTAATGGTTAAAATTCTGATTTAAAATATTTTATATTGGGATTATAATATAATTAAATATTAATAAAAACTGAACATTGGTACACTTTTGGCTATCACTGTATCATCTCTGATAAAGTAGTCATCTAGGAAAAGTGGTTCATAGATTACTTCTCTTTATTCACTGAGATAGTAATACATTGGGACTTCATCACCATCCCACAGGATTGCATCATCTGTCTCATATGCTGGATAAGGTATTGGTGGGCGAAGGAGGGGTATATCATCTTTGCTTTTATCAGATTTGCTGTCTGCATACCTTCTATAGGTTACAGCACTATGAGTTGCAGGGTTATAGTAAGCTGGTGGCTGTGGTTCATGTCACTCATACTCGGATGGCAGGGTGGTCAGTTCGATCTTAAGGGTTGTCTAAAGGTACAGATTGTGTTCTCCGGTCTCTTCATTATAGTTGAAGTAATCAGGGATGAATGCGGGTTAGTATTTATGCTAGTGGTCATTGTCCCAATAAGTCTTGTATATAGTTATGAACTGTTGTAAGTTCATCAGCAGTGTTGATAGTGTGATCAGGGTTGGTAGAGATCATTGGCTCGAGATCATATTAGCATCAGAGAAATCATTATCTTCTGCTTCATCTTCATCAAATCAGATTATATCATAAATATCCTTCATGGCATATCCAACTTGGGGTATTTGCAGGATGTGGTTGTCAGGGTATGGAAAGATTCTGTCAGTAGTCTGGATATACTCGAGATACTTGTGGTTGAGTTCTTGTATCATGTTGTCAATTTGGCCATAAGATAGAGTAGCAATCATTTCACTGGTAGTAACTTGGAGGCAGAGAATAAAGGTGCTATACTCATAGAAGAGTTCTCTATGTTTGCAGGTGATGAGCTTCTAGTATTGAGACATCTGGGTGATATCTATATCATGGTGGTGTTTGACCATATCTTCTAAGAGGTGGCTGATCTAGTAGTAGCTTGAGATTTGTCCAATTCGGTGGGCCTTGTTAAGTATGTTCAGGGCATTCCATCAGGCTTCCACAAAGTAGAGGGGTGCTAGACTATAGATATTCATGAGAGGCAGAGGGGGTGTGGCTCGGTTGACAATGGTATTCCAAATATCAGCATGGATGTAGTTGTAGATCTTGGTGGTCATGTTTGTGTATATTCAGAAGTTATGATTGTTATTTGTTTTGGTTCTTTGTTTCGACACATCTCAGTGTCCAGTATATATACATTTGGTCCTGATTGGTAAGATTTCATTTGTGTGAATCTTGTGTTCCATGACTTTGTGTTGACTCAGCTTTGTGTACTGTGACTTCAGTTTGACTCAGCTTTGTGATCATGCAAGTGATTTCCAGATTTGTTCAGAGGTTGCGTGTAATTTCGATGGCTTGTTCAGAGGGTGATATGTGATTTCTGTGGCTTGGAGATTGTGTGCTTATAACTCTCCCCTTCTTAGCTTTCGATGTCCTCACCAGGGATCTTCTAATTTTGTTCTAGTGTTGTTACACTATATAGGAGGTCAAAAGTCTGATAAAGTTCATTTTTCTCAGAAAGTGGTATGCTTGTAGTACAGTTATCTAATGCATTGAATTCACATGTTAAAGAGTCATGTATTTGATACTGTGTACCAGAAGTGATTCTGATATTATTCACTGCTGGAGAATTTCCTCTAAGAAATCTTCTTAAATGTCTATGCCTCATTTCCCACCAGTGGTATGGAGAGAATAGGCTGGCTTTCAGTTTTGCTATTTTTCTAGAAGGTTGGTATTCTTTTGTCTTGACTTACTGAGTTCTTGATTTGATTTGTGATAATTATACTATTTGGAAGGTAATATATAGTATATACTAATAGGTGTTAGAGTATTCAGATTTCAGTTATTCAGGGAATCATATTTCTGAACTAAGTCAGTAGTATTCTAGAGATTGGTCTTGGGTTCCCAGGTTGCATCATAGATTGGGTAACCTTTCCATTTGACAAGGTACTCAGGGTGGTTCTTGTTGCCATATTTGTTGAGGATTTGTTCAACTTCATATTCTTGTTGGTCATTAATAATGAGAGGTGCAGGTGGTTCCATGGTTCATTTGGGAATAGTTTATCATTGTTTTCATTGTATCGCTTGAGATATTAGATATTAAAGACTGGGTGAATCTTAATGATATCTGGTAGTGCCAATTTGTAGAAAGTAGGAGAGACTTGTGCAATAACTTCAAATGGTCCGATAAACTTGCTGTTCAGCTTTGTAGATAGTCTGTGCTTGAGGTTGTCAACTCGGTATCCTCAGATGTCTAGTAGAACTTTTTCTCCAATATCAAAGGTTTTTTCTCGGCAGTATTGATTAACATACTGTGACTGTTGTTCTTGAGCTCGCGATAAATTCTCAATTGTGATCTGGCTTAGATTATGCATTCAGAGCAGGAATTCTTCAACAGCTTCAATTGTGGAGGGTTCTTCAGTGGTTTGAATAAGTGTCAAAGAGGGTGTTTGGATTTTGTCCAGTATTGGCAAAGAATGGGGTCATTCTAAGAGAGGCTTGATTACTGTTGTTATAGGCAAACTCGACTACAGTGAGATATTCATGCCAATCATCTTGTCTGTAGGAGATATAGTTTCTTAGCATTTGTTCTAGAGTTTGGTTCATTCTTTCAGTTTAGCTATCAGTTTCAGGGTAAAAGGCTGTGGATAGTGCAAGTTTTGTTCCAAGGTGTGTATGGAGGGCTTTCCAAAAATGGCTGGTGAATTTCAGGTCTCAGTCGCTAATAATGATCTTAAGAAGACCATGATAGTGAAAGATATTGTCAAACAAGAGTATAGCTATGTCTGGTGCTATTGCAGTAGTAGTAGTTGGCATAAAGTGGGCTTATTTGCTGAGATAATCTATGAAGATAACAATTGCATCTTTCTCATTCTTGGTTCAGGGTAGTTGTACTGTAAGAGGGTTGCTTTTTAGGGTAACTGTTACATAGTTCTGGAAGGGTTTTCTGGAAGTTCTGGATATTCTAGAAGACCATTTTTCTTATGGTCAAGATCAATTTTGTATGGAGTACATCCTCTATGCTTATTGATTTCAAGATCGGGTTGACGTCTCAACCAAAGTCCTTTTTTGGACTAGTTCTGGATGTTCAGGATTTTTCTATATTTCAGAAAGTTCAAGAAACTAAGACCAGCTTAGTTGAATTGGCATATCGCTGCAGACAATACCCAATTAGGAAATTTCGTGATGGGGTTAGGAGTAGGACCTAACGGGGAGCAGATTTACTTAAGAGTGGTTTGTGGGTTATTAAATAGGTTTATTTGCTATTCATGATATTGCTATACTAGGAGTAGTTGTATAAAGGGATATTGTGGGGAAGTATTCAGGAATGTTCGAGTCTGAGATTCTGAGGTCTGGGAGAGGGGGTATTTATACTAGTGAGGGGCTATCTGGACTATGCTAGATATAGATGTAGCACTAAGTGCTTTGCTGAGTCGGAATATAGTCACATAGTACAAGAGTGATCTGACATGTCAAGAGATCATCTGACTGCTGAGTTAGTTCACAGTCACGTCGTACAAAGCTAATCTAACTATACTATGACTGCTAAGCTATCTATAGGTTTAGATACTGTCTGGATAGTCTTTGATGACATTACCATCAATGACATCATCTCTGGTGAAGTAGTCGTCTAGGAAGAGTGGTTTGCGGATTACTTCTCTTTGTTGGCTGAGGTAATAATATATTGGAACTTCATCTCCATCCTACAGGATAGCATCGTCTGTTTCATATGCTAGATAAGGTATTGGGGGGTAAAGAAGTGGTGCATCATCTTCGTTTTCATCAGATTCGCTGTCTGCATACCTTCTGTAGGTTATAGCACTATGAGTCGCAGGATTGTAGTATGCTGGCAACTGTGGTTCATATCACTCGTACTTGGGTGGTGAGGTGATTGGTTCAGTCTCAAGGATTGTCTGAAGGTACAGGTTGTGTTCTCTGGTCTCTTCATTGTAGTTGAAGTAATCGGGAGTGAATGCGGGTTGGTATTCATGCCAGTGGTCATTGTCCCAATAAGTCTCATAGGTGGTTATGAACTGTTGTAAGTTCATTGGTAAAGTTGGCGGTGTGATCAGGGTTGGTAGAGATCCTTGGCTTGAGGTCATGTTGGCATCAGAGAGATCATTGTCTTCTGCTTCATCTTCGTTAAAGTGGATTATATCGTAGACGTCCTTTATGGCATATCCAACTTGGGGCATTTGCAGGATGTGGTCATCAGAGTGCGGGAAGGTTCTGTCAGTAGTCTGAATGTATTCGAGATACTTGTGGTTGAGTTCTTATATTATGTCATCGATTTGGCCATAGGACAGGGTAGCAACCATTTCGCTAGTAGTAACTCGGAGGCAGGGAATAAAGGTGTTGTACTCATAGAAGAGTTCTTGGTGTTTGTGGGCTATGAGCTTCTGGTGTTGAGACATCTGGGTAATATCTGTATCATGGTGGTATTCAACTATGTCTTCCAGGAGGTGGCTGATCTGATAGTAGCTTGAGATTTGTCCAATCCGGTGGGCCTCATTAAGCATGTTCAGGGCGTTCCATCAGGCTTCCACAAAGTAGAGGGGTGCTAGGCTATGGATATTCATGAGGGGCAGAGGGGGTGTGGCTCGATTGACAATGACATTCCAAATATCAGCATGGATGTGGTTGTAGATCTCGGTAGTCATGTTTGTATATTTGGAAGTTGTAGTTGTTATTTGTTTTGGTTCTGCTTCGACGCATCTCAGGGCTCGGTATATATGTATTTATTCTTGATTGGTAAGATTCCGTTTGTATGAATCTTGTATTCCGTGACTTCGTATTGACTCAGCTTTGTGTGCTGTGACTTCTGTTTGACTCAGCTTCATGATTATGCAGGTGATTTCCAGATTTGTTCAGAGGTCACATGTGATTTCAGTGGCTTGGAGGTTGTGCACTTATATGTACAATGAAGTCTATAGAGATTTGTTTCCAATTAGCAGATGGTACTAGAATAGGGTATAGTAAACCAGGTTTTGCTAGTGTTGAGGACTTGTTGCATTAGCAGGCATCACAGAAAGTAATGTAGGTCTTGAGCTGATCTGCCATACAGGGCCAATAGAAGTTTTGGGAAATAACTTCATAGTATTTGTCAAATCCTAAATGTCCAGTGGTAGGCACATCATGACATTCAAATAAGATGGTCCTTTGGAGGTCTTGGTTGTTTGGAACATACAATCTGTCTTTGTAGTAGATAGCATTATCCTTCAGTTGGTATTGATGATACTGAGTATGCTTGTCAGCATCATCACTGTTGAGGATTTCTCAGAGTGCTTAAGCTTCCTTATCATCAGCATATGCTGTGATAATTTGTTCCATGATGGAGTTTGTAACCAGGATGAGAGTTTGGATAACTTCTTCAATTGGTGGTCTTGAGATTGTATCAGCAATAATATTTTTCTTGCTAGGGCGATATTTGATTTTGTAGTCAAAGTTGGTAAGGACTTTCATCCATTTGGCTTGCTTTTGAGAAAGAGTAGCCTGTATCTTGATGTTGACTAATGACTTGTGGTCAGTCAATATAGTGAATTGTGCTCCTTCTAGGTATGGTTGCCATTTGATTAGAGTATCTACAATGGCTAGCATTTCCTTCTTGTAGATTGCATAGTTAATTTCAGCATCATTGAACTTGCAAGAATGATAGGCCACAGGGTATCCTTCTTGCATGAGCATGGCTCCAAGGGCTAGATTGAAGGCATCCATAGTAACTTCATATAGTAGGGCAGGGTTTGCCACTTGAAGTACTGGGGTAGTTATCAGGACATCTTTCAGTGCTTGAAAGGCTGTATCTTATTCAGGTCTCCAATTTACAAGATTATTGAAGTCTTTCTCTTGTTTTATGGTTCAGGACTATTCTCCTTTCTTGTTATGCTTGGTCATTTGGGTGAGAGCAGTAGCAATTTTAGCAAAGTTGGCAACAAATCACCTGTAATAATTTGCTAATCCCAGGAATGACTAGAGGTCTTTCAGCTTCTTGGGTCTGGGCCAATCCTTAATTGTGGAGATTTTGCTGTGATCTACTTTGATTCCATTCAGTGTGACAATGTGTCCAAGGAATTGAATTTTCTTCAGGAGGAATTCACACTTACTGAGTTTTGCAAAGAGTCAGTTTTCTTGGAGTTTCAGTAGTACTAGTTCAAGGTGTTCAAGATGTTCCTCCAGGGTTTTGCTAAAGACTAGGATGTCATCAATGTAGACAATAATGAATTTATCTAGGTATGGGTGCAGAATGGTATTCATCAGTGTCTGAAAGGTTGCTGGAGTATTAGTTAAGCCAAAAGGCATAACCAGGAACTTGAAGTGTCCATAGTGGGTTTAGAAGGCTGTCTTGTAGATGTCTTCTTCTTTTATGGCAATTTGCCAGTAACCATTTCATAGGTCAAAAGAGCTCATGAATTGTGGGTTAGTGAGCCTATTGAATATTTCATCGATTCTGGGTAGTGGGCAACAGTTCTTGATGGTCTGTTCATTGAGATTATAGTAATCAATGCACATTCGCAAGTCTCCTCCTTTCTTTACAATGAAGAGGACTGGTACACTATAGGGTGGTACACCATAGGGTGATACACTGGATCTGATGAATCCTTGTTCTAGAAGTTCATCAATTTCTTTCTTAAGTGTATCGATTTCTCTTAGTGACATATGGTAGATTGACTTGAAGGCTGGCTTGGCATCTGGGATGGTCTTGATAACATGGTCTACTGCTTGTTTAGGAGGTAGGCCTTTTGAAAGCTTCTTTGGGAATATGTCTTGAAATTTCTGGAATAAGGGTCTAACATGACTATCAACTTTAGAAAAGTCTTCTTCAGAGTTCTTGGGTTCTCCTTTGGATAGGTGGATGGAGATGGCAAAGAGAGGGTATTTCTTGGCCAATTTCTTGAGCTATAACTTGTTGATGTAGGTGATCTTTGGTCCAGGATCACTAGAACTGAGTGGGTCCTTTTCACCTTGCAGTTTGAAGTTGTGGCATTCTTTCTTAATAGTTAGAGAATGGTTTATCCAATCAATCATGAGGTTTTCTTGTTTTAACCATAGAGTCCCAAGGATGATTTCATTATCAGGAAGTGGTACGATTTGGAGGGTAACATGTACTCAGTAGTTACCAATTCGAAAGGGTAGATTGCAGACTTCCTTGCTAATGACATGTGAGATTCCATCAGCTGTGGCAACTGCTTGAGTTTGTTGTACTGGAGAGGTGAAGACCTTGAGTCTATTGGCTGTTTCTTTATTGATAAAGTTGTCTGAGGCACCACTGTCTATCATAATCTTGACAGGTGCTTGATTGACAAAAGCTTAGAGTATAAGCAGTTTGTCTGATCCAATAGTGGTAATTTCAGTTGTAGGAGCTTTCCTTCTGTTGGTTCTTCTTTAAGCCAGTTCGTTGACACAAGAGAAGCAATTATCAATCATTCGGGAAGAGTACATTCCAATGCCATGGGGGTATTGGCTACTTGGTATATATCCATCTTCAATTTTCTTATAGAATTGTTCTTCTTTGTTCATGGTAGATTGGACTGGGGCCTTGTTTGATGAGCCAAATCCTTTGGATCCTCAGATGGTGAGCAGTAGTTCAGAGACTTCCTTGACTGTCAGGGTTGACTCAATTTTTTCGAATAGGATCTGGGCAATACAGAATCCAATGAGAATCTTGAAGGGTATCCAACTATGGTTTCAGATGAGGACAATAATTTCACCTGTATAATCCTCATCAATGACTCCTCCTTCTACTGAGAGTCCTTTCAATGCTAGGCTACTATGACAGCATATTCTTCCAACATGTCCTTCTGGAATTTGGATGCTGATTCCTGTATAAACTTGCTTGACTTCTCAGTTAGAGACTGTAGCTTCTTTGGCTGCATACAGGTCATATCCAGCTGCTTTTTGACTTTCTTTGGTTGGGGCCTTGGCAGCTTGTCTTAACTTGATAAAGTCTAATGTTCTGATGGTCAGGTTATTGAGGTGGTGCAGAGTAGTAATAGTTGCTTGTGTTGCTGTTTGGGGTTTTCAGTTGGGGTAAGCACTGGCCATATGTTCTGTCTTTCAGCAGTAGAAGCATGCTCCACTTCTTCGAAGTTAATTCCTTTCTCCTTTGGTGAGTTTCTTGAAGGTACTCGGCTGAGTGGGTTCATGATTTCTGGGTGTCCACAAGGTGGTTGTGGAGAGAGCTCGGGATGCTTTATGCTTGGGTTCTTCTTTCTTAGTCCAAGTCTTTTCCTTATTATTGAATTGTCTTTAGGGCAGAATTGGTCCAGCTGTTAGAATTTGCTTGACCATAGTCTTGATTCTTACCAGGTACTATTGTTGGTGATCACAATCAACTGGGTGGCCTTGTTCTCAGATTTTTCTAGTAAGCTATTCAGGCAGGGCATCAAATAAATGGTCTGCTCTTATACTATTTCATGCTTCATTATTGGCAATATATCCTAGGCCAACAGTGTTCAGGAGTAACTTGAGTTTTGTATAGAAGGTTTCAAATTCTTCCTTGCTATATATATCAAATTTGAGGTTGCAGAGTTTTACTCGAGATTCAGCAATCATGGTTTCACTGTAGTATTGAGCAATCATGAGTTGTTTTAGTCCAGGGGCTGCAGGATGGGCTCCATATTCTGGGGCATTATTTGCTACATTCTGAGCAACTACTGCAGGTCGGGTATCCCATATGAGGGGTTTTTCAGAAAGGGTTCATCACTATTCTTTGGCAGGTCCTTGGAAGAATGTAATAACTCAGCAGACATAGGCTGTAGTAGTAGCAAAGAGTTGTTCCAGAGTGTGGTCTTGATTGTTTGTCAGAGCATGGTCAGCAACTTGCTCATTGGTCCATTGATTGGCTTCAAAGTTAGTGTCAACTATACTAATGAAGCTTTGGACTTCTTGTGCAGTATCACTGAAGGTAGATAGGCTCAGATTTTTGGTAGGTCGGGTCTGTTCAGTTAAGGCAGTAATGGTTACTGCCATTATGGCTATCTGGGCTGTGAGGTCTAGAATCTGTTGGTTCACTATGTTGTTTACTAGAGGCAGTTAGACTGCTGGTAGTGGTGTTACTGGTACTATTTGAGGTACTGGTGCAGAGTGTACTGGGGTTCTTTGGGTCTGTATAAGTTGCTGGAGTAGTAGTTATGGGTTTGGAGTAAAGGCTTGATAGGTAGCTGTTTGTTGCTGTATAGGTGTATTCTGTCCTGATGAAGGTGCATCTACTTCAGTGGTATATCTGAGATCAAATTCACTAAGATACTCCTCCTCCTCTTCAGTTTGGTCTCCATGTAATTGGGTTTGCTTGGCATCAAAGTAGACAGAATCAGTTGTATATCTGATTTTGGATGGACTTAATTCAAAGTCAAGTTCTGGTTCAGTATTGGTTTTGGGTTCAGGTAGGGCTATAGCTGGGCCTGCTTCTGGTTCAGTGTCAGGTTATTGATGAAGGGTTTCTCTTACTTCTTCTTTAAGAATGTAGTGGGCCTTGCTGTTCTGGAATTGGTAGTATAATGCAGTCTTGGTCCTGGTATGGTGAAAGTTGGTAGAGTTAAGCCACTTGGCTACAGAGGCTTGGGCTTTATGAGGAACTAAGGCTAGAAAGACTGCTGCTGGTTGTCCTAGGTCACTTGGATTTGTGGAGCTAACAAAACTCTTGTTGAGAAGAGTAAAGAAGGCTTCAATAAGACCTTCTTCATCCTGACTTGCTGGGTGTAGTGCAAGGAGTTCAGTGAATAGGGTTTCACCTATTTGCTGATTTAACTGGAGTATTTCTTTTTTCAAATAAAGTTTATCCTACTTGTTGCAGGTGTGGAGGTCAAATTGTCCTTGTACATCAGGTTCAATTCTCTCCAGATTGTCAGATAGTTCAGGATAAATTCCAGTTCAGAGGTTGGGCTTTATACCAACTTGTAGGAATTCTCAGAGAGGTTTTGTAGCAGGGTGAGGAAGTGTCTTGAAGTAGAATTAGATTGTAAACCACTACTACCAAGTTGTAAGAGGGTTGCCTTTTGGGGTAACTGTTATATAGTTCTGGAAGAGTTTTCTGGGAGTTCTAGATATTTTGAAAGACTATTTTCTTATGGTCAAGATCAATTTCATATGGAGTATGTCCTCTATGCTTATTGATTTCAAGATCAGGTTGACGTCTCAACCAAAGTCCTTTTTTAGACTAGTTCTGGATATTCAGAATTTTCCGTATTTCAGGAAGTTTAAGAAACTAAGACCAGCTTAGTTGAATTGACATATTACTGCAGACAATACTCAATTAGGAAATTTCATGATAGGGTTAGGAGTGGGACCTAATGGGAAGCAGATTTACTTAAGGTTGGTTTGTGGGTTATTAAATAAGTTTATTCACTATTCATGATATTGCTATACTAAGAGTAGTTGTGTGAAGGAATATTGTAAGGAAGTGTTCAGGAGTTGTGTTTGGATTGTTCAGGTCTGAGATTCTGAGGTCTGGGAGAGGGGATATTTATACTAGTGAGGGGCTATCTGAGTTATACTGAATATGGATATAGCACTAAGTGCCTTGCTGAGTCAGAATGCAGTCACATAGTATAAGGTTAATCTAACTATACTATGACTGCTAAGCTATCTATAGGTTTAAGCACTGTCTGGGTAGTCCTCGAAGATATCACCATTGATAATATCATCTCTAATAAAGTAGTCATCTAGGAAAAGTAGTTTGCAGATTACTTCTCCTTGTTTGCTGAGATAGTAATACATTGGAACTTCATTACCATCCCACAGGATTGTATCATCTGTCTCATATGCTGGATAAGGTATTGGTGGGCAAAGGAGGGGTACATCATCTTCACTTTCATCCTGCATACCTTCTATAGGTTACAGCACTATGAGTTACCAAGTTATAGTTAGCTGGTAACTGTGGTTCATGTTACTCATACTTGGGTGGTGGAGTGGTCAGTTCAATCTCGAGAGTTGTCTGAAGGTACAGGTTGTATTCTCTGGTCTCTTCATTATAGTTGAAGTAATTAGAGGTAAATGCAGATTAGTATTCATACTAGTAGTCATTGTCCCAATAAGTCTCGTATGTAGTTATGAACTGTTGTAAGTTCATCAGCAGTATTGGTGGTGTGATCAGGGTTGGCAGAGATCCTTAGCTCAAGGTCATATTAGCATCAGAGGGATCATTGTCTTCTGCTTCATCATCAAATTAGATTATATTGTAAATGTCCTTCATGGTATATCCAACTTGGGGCATTTGCAGGATATAGTCGTCAGGGTGCAGGAAGGTTCTATCAGTAGTCTGGACATACTCGAGATACTTATCTCTTAAATGGTATTAATTTGCAGCCAAATATGGCTGCATTTTTATTATTTAAATAATTTGGTTATTTTTAGATTTATATTTAATTTAATAATAATAATTAAATATTAAAGATATATATTTAATATTTCATTTAAAAAAAATTATATCTTTTAAACTAAAATTAAATTAAAATAATTTTAAATTTAATAGTTATAATCAATTCATAATATTTATAACTTATTTAAAATATTTTAAAATATAACCTATAATTTATAA
>RBNI01006032.1:0-11823 GCA_003990745.1 Jimgerdemannia flammicorona
AACAAAGAAAAGAACAAAAGAAGAGAGGGAGCAAAAGGAAAGGATGATGTCACCAAAGTGCGGCAGGAAAAAAAAACAAGAGCGAAATGAACAAAAGAAAGGGAGATGACACCAAAGATTTCAATCCAGATGGACCAATCCGGATGGACCAATCCGGATGGACCAATCCGGATGGACCAATCCGGATGGACCAATCCGGATGGACCAATCCGGATCAATCCGGATGGATCAATCCGGATGGATCAATCCGGATGGATCAATCCGGATGGATCAATCCGGATCAATCCGGATCAATCCGGATCAGATCACGAGACCAATCCGAGTTGATTCGAATCCATCACATGACGAATCTGATTCAAATCTCATCCGGATCAACTCCATCCGTTCGGAGCACTAATCATATTATATTTCAGAGGCTTGGCAGTGACTGCGAGAATGATCTTAGGGCTGGTAGTGTAGGAGGTGAAGGGGGCAATATTGGTGAAGTTTTTGAAGGAGAAAGAAGGGGTCAAGGTGGGGTTTGAGAAAGAGGAAGCATTGTTGGCTACCATAGAGAAGAGGGTAACAGTGGACAGGGTAGTAGTTCCTATGGCCAGATGTATGTGCTGGGACCTCTGAGTGGTGCAGTTGATGGTATTGGATCTTCCTATGGTATCAAGGGAGAGAATCAAGGAGTTGATTGTGGGGGTGATCAAGGAGTATGGGGAGATTGTGGACATTGGGTTCAAGGTCTGAAAAGGAACAGAGCTCCAGACTGGTGATGTCAATATTTGGGTGAGACTGGCTGGAAAGGAGAATATGGAGAAGACAAGGGATTGGCCAGTAACTCTGAAGTGGGGACTAGTGGAGTATAAGGTCATATGGGTGAAGAGGACTCAGGAAGAGGAGGAAGATTTGCTTGAGGCTCTGGAGGATCTGGCTGGGGTGGTCAAGTGAAAGAGATTGGATTGGAAGGAGTATGAAGCAAAGACAGTGATGGAAGTAGTTAAGGAAAAGAGGACTAGGGTGGACCAGGTGACCTGGGAGAAGATGCAAGGAAGGAGAATCCAGAAGAAGCTGCTGGAGAAGTTGGGTAGCAGTAGGGCTGGCAGCAGTGCAGGGGATGGGAGAGCAGAGTTGCATGAGAGTGTCTGGGTAGGAGAAAGTGGGATGGTCCAAGGTGGGGCCCAGGATGGACCAAGAAAGGAGAGACAGGGTAGTATGGAAGCAGATATGGAAATGAGTAAAGGAGTATATCCTCAGTATAGTATCCCAGGGGTGAAGAGGAATTACTGGATGTACTGGATGAGGAGTGAGATGAGTCAGTGAGGAGGAGTGCTTTGGTGGACCCAGGAGTGGGGGGTGATTAGATCACCCAGAGTATGGTGGAGGCAGTAGATGAGAAAAAGTAGCTGTGGAAGACTCTGGAAGGGGTGACAGTAGAGGAGCTGGGGGGAGAGGACTTTTGGATTATGGAAGAAAGGTATTGGGAGGAAATCCTTTATAGGGAGGAGGTACTGAGGAAGGTTAGAAATAAGATCCTAGCAGTACTATTGGAATCAGTTTAATATCAGATCGATGATCAGAGAGAGGAGGAACTTAGGGGGATTGTGAATGACAGAGCAGCATACTTGTGGGGATCAAGAAAGGGATTGGAGAAGTGGAGAGTGGTCTGTACAGACTATTGGGCAGAGGTGAAAGTGGTGGATAGGGTGGAATGTCAAAAAATCTTGGAGGCATTAGATGCTCAGGCTATAGCAGAGGGTGACTTGGAAGTAGAGTAGTACTTAGATCTGACTGGAGATGAGATAAGTATGGAATACTAGACTGAGATCTCCAATTCAAACATTATTCAATATGAATAATACAACTAAAATACTCTCTTTGAATGTGAATGGGTTGCAGGAGGCAGCTAGGCAGAAGTATATATTTGGATGGCTAAAGAGACTAGATGCAGATCTCTTCTTACTGTAGGATATCCATTATGAGATAGAGGTGGACTTATAGGATTGGACTAAGGAATGAGGGGGGGCAGTAGTGTGGATGAAGAGGGTGGGTATCCTAGTTCGAAAGAGAATGGAGGACATTGGGGACATTGGACATTGGAGGAATCAGTTGGTATGGAGTGTATGGAAGAGGCCTGGATGGAGCCCTTTGACAGTTGGGTCATGTTACTATCCAGCAGAGCAGGGGGAATGGGTGGATTGGATACAAAGTTTGAAAGATGCCAGTATCTTGGGGGAGGTTGGGATTGACTGCCTGGGGGGTGACTTTAATATAGTACAGGATAAGAGGATAGACAGGACTAATGGAGGAAGAGGAATGAGGTCCAGAAGTAGAGGGTTAGATGATTGGTTGGAGATAGAGAGGCTGAGTTCTTTGATTAATTTAGAGAGACAGTTTTGGAAAGATTGTCGAATTTATACTCACTGGGTGACAGGGCTGGGCTCAAGGATTGACTGGGTATTGATGGCAGAATGCTGGGAAGCAGATGTCTGGACAATGCTAGAGGTGGTTTGGTGTCCTTGGTCAGATCACTGAGGTCTGCTAGGAGGGAGGAGGTTTGGGGGAAGTGGGGATAGATCTGGATATTGGTATCTAAATTCTTCTTTATTAGAGGATGGGGCTTTATGGGTAGATTGGAAGAGAGAGGTTACTGGGAAGATTGGTAGGTGGTAAAAACAGGGCCTGGTAATTGGGAACCATTGGAGGAGGCTGAAAGTGAGTGCTCAGGGGTACTAGAGAGAAGCAGGGAAAGGAAGGAGTACTCAGCAGAGGTGGAGGATACTATGGGCCTCACAGCAATTAGCAGTGCTCCTGGGGAGATGAGCAGAGATGCTAGAGGACTGGGAAGTAGCTGGCTGGCATATTGTGAGGATTCAGAGAGAAGTCGAGGAGCTTAAGGAAGTATTATAAAGAGAGGAAGAGGTTAGGCTGAAGGGGATGGTGGTACAGTTGAGGTGGCAAGGGCTAGAGGAGGGGGAGAGGACTACTAGGTTTCTATTACAGATGTTACAAGTGTAGAGAACTAAGCAGTAGTGGGATGGGCTCTTGGATAAGGATGGAGAGATAGTGGTGGGGACTCTAGTAATTCTGAGATTGCTGAGGACCCATTGGGGAGATCTGTGGAGCAAGGAGGAAGGGGGGGTAGATGCCTTGGTCATTGAGAACCAGCTGGAGGATTGGCATCCAGACCCAGCAATGGGTCTAGAAACTCTAGGGGATCTAGTGAGGGGGGAAGAAATTTGCAAGGTCTTAGCTATGACAAGCAAAGGAATGGCTCCAGGAGAGGATAAACTCCCCTGGGATTTTGGAAGAGGATGGTTGAGATGGCAGTGGTATTGGAGGAAATTATGATAATGTGTGGTGAGATTCTTCAGTCTGGAACTTAGATTAGGGGCCAGTGCCTAGGGCTGGTCTCTTTGCTCTATAAGGATAAGAGGAGATAAGAAGATTGGAAGAACTGGTGGCCGATTATGCTACTTGACATGGACTGCAAACTGGTGACAAAGATTTTGGTGGCCAGACTGCAGAGAATAGCTCAGCAGGTACTTGGTGTGGAGCAAAGAGAATTTGTCAGTGACCAGTTGATTCAAGATGGGATGGCCTGGGTATATGGTGTAATTGAAGGGACCTGAGCTATAGGGGTAGATGATAGATTGGTTTTTCTGGATCAGAAGAAGACATATAATAGAGTGAGAAGGATCTGGCTAGAGGGAGTGCTGAAATGGGTTGGTATTTCCCCAGAGTTCAGGAGGTTATTGATCAGTCTTTTGGAAAACAGTCAGGCTGCATTGGTCATCAATGGCCACAGGGGTGTAATCTTTCCTCTTAGTCAAGAGGTACTGCAAGGAGATCCTTTGTCACCCATCTTATATATCCTTTCCCTGGAGCTCCTACTGGACAGGATTCAGTATTGAGTTGGGAGTTTGGACATTCTAGGGATAAATTAGAAGGTGGGGGCCTTTGCAGATAATATGGTGGTTAGACTAGGCTCATTGGTGGATGTGGGGAAATTAAAGAGGTCTGTGGAATGGTATGAGAGGGGCTCTGGTGCTAAACTTAACTGGCACAAATGCAAGACTCTGGTGCTAAGTGGCAGAATCATTGATGGTGATGTGATTGGGATGGTGGTGCTGACTGGAGAACCAGTTTGTTACTTGGAGATCTACTTTTCAGTATATGAGTCTCTTCTGCCCCATGCTTGGTAGAAACAACATCTTCTGGTGTAGAGAAATGTGCTTTTATAGTAGAGTGGTTGGTATATATCCTTGGCAGGAAGGGTGATGGTACTGAATGTATATTGGCTGCTGAAGCTGTAGTATGTAGGGTACTATCTAGACTTCCCAGCTTGGGTGGTCAGGAGACTGTTGAAGATGGTAAGATCATGGATCTGAATAGGGCAGCGAAGTCAGATAGGTTGGGAGGTTCTGATACTACCAGTGGAAAGAGGTGGGCTGGGCTTAGTAGACTTTGCCAAACATCTTCATTGCTTGAGAGCATAGTGGCTGAAGAGAGCAAGTGAGCTGAAGGGCCAGGAGTGGGTACCACTTATGAGGAGGGTGTGGGAGGCCCAGTATTCCTCCTATGGCACTTCAAGTGACTTGTTAGTGATGGTGGCCATAGACAGAAGTAAGAGGATACAGTATAAGAGCTTTTGGTAGGGGGTGGTGGATGGTGCCAGGAGAATTGGACTTCAGTGACAGGGTGATAAGGGAGAGGAGAATTGGGGCCTACAGATGTGGCAATAAGACAGGCTACTGCTGGGTGATGTTTTGGTGGAGGACTTTCAGCTTAATGATGAGATGGAGTGTTTGCAGGGTTTAGGGGAGGACCTTTGGCCTGTAGCCTGACAGAGGGTTGAGATTGACAAGGAGTGGGATTGGAATGATCTCTGGCTCTGGAGCAAGCAGGTGATGTAGTGGCTACCCCCCAAGTTCTGGGTGATATAGTAGTAGGTTTTACAACAGAATGTAATATTGAACTATTAGTCTGGGCACTTGGTGGCAGATGGTACATTTGAGTATAAGGAATGTTTAGATGTTGGACAGGAAGGGAGTGTGGTGCAAACATCTGAACATTGGCTTGGTGAGTGTGACATTTTAGGGGTATTTTGGTGCTATATTGCAGACTGGCTAGGACTATGAGCCCTGGTGAGAGGGGAAGGGGGGAGATAGGGAGAGCTCCACTGAAGGCTTGTAGGAGGGGTTGGGGATGAATGGCTGACCCTCGGTTGGGCTCTGGCCATATAGGTTGGACTGGCCAGGTATTGGTTATATGTATTTGGAGAGGACCAGTGGGTTGGGGCTGGGGATAAGGTGGCACATTGAGAATGGCTATTACTGGATATTTTGAATGGCTGGTGGAGAGGATGGAGGCCAGGTGGGGGGAGCTGCTGGGGTCTGGTATATTATATTTTCTGGAAAAGTGGCAGGAGAATTTAAATGGTGGGCAACTGGGTTATTCTTCAGCAGGGGAGTGTGGAGGGTGGTGAAGAGGATCTGAGGGGTATCAGTTGAGGGGATTGGATGATATTGTATTAATATTATAGATAACTATAATAAAGAGAAGTCCAAGTAACTATAAAAAAAAAAAAAGTCAAAGGGTTCCACCCAGACCTCTTCTATACTCCCCATACTAACCTACTCTCCCAATATCTAATATCCCCAATATCCTCTATCTCTTTTTAAACAAGAATGTCCACCTGCCCAGTCTATACTGCTGCCCCATCCCATTCTCTAGTTCAGTCCTCTTAAGTTTATATTGATCTCATACTATATATCCTGTAATAAGAAAAGATCCATATCCAGTCCCTTCAATCAGCCAAATATATTCCTATATCATACTGCTCCCCACAACTTATTCATATTTAAAGAAAAGATTCTAGTTATACTATTCATATTAAATAATGTTTGATATTGAGGGCCCAGTCTAGAATTTCATGCTCATCCCATCACCAGTAAGATCTAAGCACCACTCTGCCTCCAACTCACCCTCTACTACAGCCTGAACATCCAGTGCTTCCAAGATTTCCTAATACTCCACCCCATCCACAACCTCTATCTCTGTCTAATAATCTGTGCATATCACTCTCCACTTCTCCAACCCCTTTCTTGAATTCTACAAGTATACTGCCTAGTCATTCACAATCTCTTAAAGGATCTCCTCTCTCTGATCATCCACTTGATATTCCTCTGACTCCAAGAGCACTACCAGGATCTCATTTCTAATCTTTCTTGGTACCTCCTCCCCATAGAGAATTTCCTCCCAATGCCTATCACTTAGGACCTAGAAGTTCTCTCCCCCCAGCTCCTCAGTCACTACTTTCTCTAGAGTCTTCTACAGCCACTTCTCTTCATTCATTACTTCTACAACACCCCAGGCAACTTCTTTGACCTCCACTACAGAGTCCACTAAAGTGCTCCTCCTCTCCAACTCATCCCACTCCTCCTCCAATATATTTAGTAGTTTCTCCTCCCCACCTGTCCTGCTTGGGATACCATACTGAGGGTGGACTTCCTCACTTATTTCAGCATCCTCCACCATGCCACCTAGTCTCTCCTTGCTCGATTCACTCTGGACCACATTCTGAGCCATCCCATGCTCCCCTGCCCAAGCACTCTCCATTAGTCTGACACCCCCTTCTCCTGCACTACTATCTGCCACACCCACACCCAACTTCTCTAACAGCTCTTTCTGGATTCACCTTCCCTGCACCTTCTCCCAGGCCACCCAGTCTATTCTGATCTTCTTTCTATTCACAATCTCCACCACCATCTTGGCTTCATACTCTTTTCAAGCCAATCTCCTTCTCTCCACTGCTCCTGCCAGATCCTCAAGAACCTCCAGTAAGTCCTCCTCTTTCTCTGACATCTCCTTCACCCACAAAACCTTGCATTCAACTGATCCCCACTTAAGGGTCGCTGGCCAATCCCTTGCCTTCCCAGTATTCTCCCTTTCAGCTAGTCTCACTCTGACATCAATGTCTTCTATCTGGAGGTCAGTACTCTCCCAGACTCTGAACCTGATGTCTATGATTTCTCCATATTCCTTAATCATCTCTACAATCAACTCTCTGGCCTTCTCCCTCAATACCATAGAAAGATCCAATACTATCAACTGTACCACTCAAGAGTCCCAGTATATATATCTGACCATAGAGACCACTACTCCATCCACTACTACCCCTTTCTCCACAGCCTTCAACAATGATGTCTCTTCCTCAAATCCAACCTCAACCCCTTCTTTCCCCTTTAAGAACTTCACCAAAGTCACCCCCTTCACCTCCTATACCACTAGCCCCAAAATCATTCTTATAGTTACTACCAAGCCTCAGAAGCATAATGTGACAGTGAATTCTGACCTTAACTTTTTGAGTAATAGTGCTGACACCATGCCAGTCATGCCATCTGCCAGGTCCCTAGACCTCATGCTCTCCCCCTGTTCTGATCTACCAACAACTGTCACATCTGGATTTTTTTCCAGATTCCCAGTCATAGCTCCATCAGCAGTTATATCTCTAGCTCCTACTCTCTCCTCTCTCCTACTGCTCAACCCTCCCATAGAGCCCCTCTCTATCCCCCTAACTGAAGCCATTGATGCCTTTCTCAGTCCCAACCAACTATCTAGACTAGATGCCATTCTCCCCATTTTGACCTTATCAGCAAAGGTTATCCTCTCCCCTTCTTGTTGCCTCAATCTGCCCCTCTCTCTACTACTAATGCTGTAGCTAATCATAGAAGACTCTGGTATCCCAAACCATCTCCCTGCCTCCTCTCTACATGCTGCCAGTTGAAGGCACTGCTGTCCCCCTGGCCAACATGCTCACCAGTATGTTTATTGTTGTCCATATTGATAGTCTTCTTTTATTAAAAATATTGCAGAAAGTGTTATCTGAGTCTTATGTTATCTGAATGTTATCAGTGAAAGGTGTCACTCTCTCTGATCTATACTCTATACTAACTTATATCTTGGGGCTGCTCCATACTACTGACAGAAGGCTATAAATTTTATATGCTTCTTTTGTTAATACCACTAATCTCCACTCTACTCCTTTTGTTTTACAGCACTAGTTTTTGCTTTTACCAGACTCTACTGATTCCTTAGCTCTACTGGCCCCTTAGTCTCACTTTGTAGTACTGCTGGTATAGTATTGTAGTATAGGATCAGAGTATCCATAGGGTCTGAATCTGCATAGAGTCCAATCTGTACCAGAGTCTGACTGCTTGAAGATACTTCTCACAGTAAGTTATTGGATCACAAATTCTACATGCTCTCTCTGACCTGGACTTCTATACTAACTTATAGCTTGGGGTTACCTCTTATTGCTAATAGAGGGCTGTAAATTTTATATGCTCTCTCCACTAACCCCACTGATCCCTACTGACTCTCACTAACTCTGCTAATCTCTACCCCACTTAGACTGATAGAGGACTACAAATACTGATATACTCTCTTTGCTAGTCACTTTATACTTTGAGCTAAACTCTCTCTCTCTTTTTTTTTTCTTTAAATAATTTACAAAAAATAATTTATTTCTAACTCTTTTTTGTTTAAAGCTACAGAACTCACACAATTTTAGCAGCCTGTACTCCACCAAGACTTTAGGCATATATAGACCCAGATTGCCTTAATATTCAGTATACACCTCTTAGGAGAAATGAGATCTACTTTACCAGAGAATACCCACTTAACTGAAGTACTGGTAGCAGGAATGACTAGGTTATTCTGAGCTATACCATATAGGCTAGAGAAGTCTGTTTAACACATCTGTGGCTGCATACACTAGGGTTAGATTAGGGGTTAGAATAGTGAGTAAAATTAGCTCAATTCTACTAACTATCTATAGAAAGACAACCTACCTTCTATCAGTTAAGTATCTCTATACCCTTTAGTAGGATTATATAGTTACTGGAAAGATAAATAGTGAGTTTATCTATTGATGGTAGTTCTTTTACTAATGGCTCCCTCTTCTTCTTTTTGCTAAAGTAAATATATAATAAAAGAGATCCTTTGATATATTTGTCTGAACTTCAGCCAGAATCTTATAGTAGTATATAGTTTTTTTAATAAGTTTCAATTATAACTTGCTTGATTTCTTCAATATAGTGCTGCTCCTAGCTCTGATCTTTATAGTATTGTAGCTTTAAGTATAGATCCAATACTGTTTTAAAAAGGAAGGTAAGTTTTATAGAGGTTTCTCTTTTTTTTTTGGAAGAGACAACTGCTATACTAATATATATATCTGTACTGATTGAGTATATGGGAGCATCTGTTTTAGAGTAGTATTTTCTAAGCTTACTCAGAGTAATTACTATGGCATCTCTCTGATCTAGACTAAACTAAAAATCACCACTACTCTCTAGCTTTTCCTCAAGCTTATTCTCTAGTTGATCAATCAAAAGATTATATACCAGTATTGCAGAGCTTATTATCAGAGTAGTTTGTTTGATAATATTCTTCATATAATTATTAAAACACTAGTAGTTAAGAATAATATATTATTATATTACTATATAGAGATAGATAAAATAAATATAGAGTCAAAGCAATTATTACTTACTTTCAAAACTCTGACAATATTTCTTAGTATATCCCACTCACTTTCATCTATAGCCTCACCCTACATTTTCTTGTCAGTAGTAACTGTAGAATCTATTGGCTTTTTTTTTTTTTTTTTTTTTTTAAAAAAAAAAAAATTAGTTTAAAATTAATTAATTAACAATTCTCAGTCTTCTGAAACAATTTGCTTCAGCTAATTGAAAAAAGAGTACATACTATAGCAAACTCCAGTATATACTAGATCATTACAAATATCAAGTTCTAATATATATAGATATCTAATATTAACTCTTTCAGGACTAAACTGATTACTCTATACTGTATAGTAAATTTGTCCTATTGTTGTAAAGATGATTGGACTAATATAACTAGTTTGTATAGCTTGAAAATAATACTTAGAGTTCTCTCACTTCTAGATGATTTGTCTATATATATAAGATAATCCTAAACAGCAATATTTAGTATGTGGTCTGATAATACATATAGTAGGTTTCTGTACTAAAGGCCATATTTTCCTATTGAAGATTGGTCACTAAATTTTGAAAAAATATTGAGTTATTTGTGGTATTGTCTATTATAATAGCTAAAATTTATACTTGAAATTTTTAGTTAGCAAATTTATGTGAAAATAAATAATCATTAAAATCTGTTTTGTTTTCTAGATAGCAAGCCCCTCTTTTTATCTTAGTTATGATCCTAAGCTTCTGAATATTGTAATGTGCCAGCTCAATGGAGGTAAATTACAAGGTTGGGGGTTGATGTAATTTGGCTTGAGCCCCCAGTTACTTTGTCAAAAAGCAACAAAATGTTCTAAGATTTCCTAAGGTCTTTGGTGTTTAGTAGTATAATAGTCAATCTGGATATCTGTGAGCAGTTTTCTTATTGGGACAGTTCTCTGGATGTAGTGGCGATTTGTGTGTGAATGGACTTCCTTCTTGGATCAACTGAGAATAGCACAATTTGTGTAGCAAGGCAATTTCAAAAAGTATGCGATTTCTGGGTCTGGCGATCTTGTGTAGTATGACGATCTTGATGTGTGACAGTCTGACAATTCAGCAGTTCTCCTTATGCGATTTCTGCATGATGATCTTGTATAGCGTGAATAGATTTCCTTATGCGGGTCAACTGAGAAGGTGGCGATCTGGCGGATAACTCAATTTGGTACAGATTCTCCAAAAGCGGCAGTTTGGGAATAGAAGATGGTGCAGATTCTTCTTACTGGGAATTATACTGGTGGCGGTAAATCAATAACTCAGGCTCACTGGGAACAACAAATAACTCAGATGGCGCAGGTTTTCTGGGAATGCGGATAACTTGAAAATGGTAGATGATGTGGATTCGGCTTCAACTGGGAATACTACTCAGATTCTTGGTAAGTTATGTTAAAGACTGGCTTCATTTGTATGGAGTTGCATCAGAAATTGGCTTGTGGCAAGAAAGGCGGGCTCTCTGGGAATGCGGCAAATAACTCAAAAGGTGGTGAAGTTCTTCCTTGAACTTGGATGGCAAATCTTCAGGCTTTGTATCAAAAAGTGGACTGGAGTGGGAAAGGGGCAAAGCTCACAATCTCCTAGTAGTGGCTGTAGAGCAGGCATTTCTCCTAAGTGTTGCAATCCAATTCCTTTAGGATCAAGTGGCTTTTGGCAGACATATCTCTCAAAGTGTAGTAGGCAGACTTGTCTTTTGCTTTGTATTTCAGAACTGAGATTTATTCACTCTTATCTCTGGGGTAATTTATACAAGTTGGTTGCTATCTGGTTACTATGTGGCTAACTATAGATTTGCTATCTATGGTAAGTTATACAGGTCCAGCACAAGTGTGCAGGTCTGGCATAGGTGTGCAGGTCCTGCACAGATATATCTTATCTAATAGTCTGGCTATTTATACAGTTTCCATAGCAATGGTTGCTGGTTACTATGCTGAGTGTTCATATCATCTGGCTAATTGTTCACATCATCTGGCTAAGGTATAATTCAGATGGTACATCCTGGTTCATCACAATATATATGTATAACTAATAAAAACATCTATGATGTTTTCTCTCAAATAAGGACCAGCAAGTTTGATGAAGTTGAGGATAAAGATTTAAGTTATCAATTGAGGTCAATCTAATAACTGATAATATCCAGAAATAAAATTACATTAAAGAATATCTATATATTGATTGTAAATGAAATTTTGTCTACTAAATTCTATTTATTGAATATGAGATTAAATTGGTGAGCTCTTTATATATATAATTAAGTTTTTTTTTTTTTTTTTTTTTTTTTTTTTTTTTTTTT
>RBNI01006033.1:0-11817 GCA_003990745.1 Jimgerdemannia flammicorona
GGGTGGGGGTCGGGGGGGGGGGCGACGCCAGGGGCTGGTGGGACGCATCTCTCAGAAGAGTGGTGGAAGGATTCGGGTTGTAGGTGATTGGGTGGTGCTCGGGCAGGGGGCATTTGAAGGGGGTGGCCTGGGCCCGAGGGGCATTGGTTGAAGGGTAGAGTGATATTGTATTATTAGTACTATAGACTTCGGTAATAAAGGGCAGTCCAAGTGACTATAAAAAAAAAAAAAAAAAAAAAAAAAAAAAAAAAAAAAAAAAAAAAAAAAAAAAAAAAAAAAAGCTAATGAAGCTACTGTTTCCAACTGAGAAGTCAAGTAAGTCTATATAGGAATTAGCATTTAAATTCCAGAAGGATATATTGGCAGGATATGCTGTCATAGTAGTCTAGCAATAAAAGGACTCTCAGTAGTAGGAGGGATCATTGATGAAGATTATACAGGCAAAATCATTATCCTTATCTGAAACCATAGTTGGATACTATTCAAAATCTCTATTGGTTACTATATTGTTGAGATTCTATTTGAGAAAATTGAATCAACTCTGACTGTCAAGAAAGTTCCCAAACTACTACTTACCAGCTAAGGATCTAAAGGATTTGGCTCATCAAACAAAGTCCTAGCTCAATTTGCCACAAATAAGAAAGAACAATTTTACAAGAAAATTGAAGATGGATTTATACCAAGTCACCAATGCCTCTATGGTATTGAAATGTCCTCTTCTTAAATAATTGATGATTGCTTTTCTTGTATCAATGAACTGGTCCAAAGGAGAACCAATAGAAGGAAACCTCTTATAACCAAAATTACTATCATTGGATCAGACAAACTGCTCACTCTCCAAGCCTTTGTTAATCAGGCTCCTGTTAAGAGCATGATAGACAGTAGTGCCTCAAGTAATTTCATCAATGAAGAAACAGTCAACAGACTTAAAGTCCTGATTTCTCTGATACAACAAACTCAAGCAGTCACTACTACAGATGAAATCTCACACATTATTAGCAGAGAAGTCTGCAATCTATCCTTGAGAATTAGCAACTACTGAGTACATATTATCCTCCAAATTGTACCACTTCCTGATAACAAGATCATCTCTGAGACCCCATGGTTAAAACTAGAGAACCTAATGATCAATTAGATAAACTATTTTCTGACCATCAAGAAAAGATGCAACAATTTCAAACTATAAGGCAAAAGAGACCCACTTAGTTCTAGTGACTCAAGTATAAAGATCACCCACATCAATAAACTACAACTTAAGAAATTAGTAAAGAAGTGCCCTCTATTTGCTATCTCTATACAGTTATCTAAAGAAGAACCTAGGAATCTTAAGAAAGACTTTTCCAAAGTTGACAGTCATATCAGGCCCTTACTTCAGAAATTCTGAGATATATTCCCAAAGAAACTTCCAAAGAGTCTATCACCTAAATGAGCTGTGGACTATGCAATCAAAACTATCCCAGATGCTAAGCCAGCCTTCAAGTCAACCTATTATATATCTCTTAGAGAAATTAATGCACTCAAGAAAGAGATTAATGAACTTCTAGAATAAAGATTCATTAGACCTAGTGTGTCACCATATAGTGCACCAGTTCTCTTTATCATCAAAAAGGAGAAGACCTATAAATATATATTGACTATAAGATCTCAATAAACAGACTATCAAGAACTATTACCCACTACTCCAAATTAATGAAATATTTGATAAGCTTATCAACCCACAGTTTATGAGCTCTTTTGACCTATGAAATGGCTACTGGCAGATTGCCATAAAAGAAGAAGACATCTATAAAACTGCTTTCCAAACGCTATAGATATTTTGAGTTCCTAGTTATACTCAGCTTAACTAATGCTCCTACAACCTTCCAGGATCTGATAAATACTATTCTATATCTATACCTAGACAAATTGGTTGTTGTCTACATTGATGACATCCTATGCTTCAGTAAAACCCTGGAGGAATATCTTGAACATCTTGAACTAGTACAACTAAAGCTTCAAGAAAACTGACTCTTTGTAAAACTCAGCAATCAAGGAATGGCCCAGACCTAAGAAGCTGAAAGACCTTCAGTTATTTCTAGAACTAATAAACTATTATAAATGATTTGTCACAAACTTTGCCAAGATCGCTACAGCTCTTACTCAACTGACCAAGTATAGTAAAAAAGAAGGACAGCCCTGGACTATAAAGTAAGAAAAAGACTTTAACAATTTTGTAAATTGGAGACCTAAATAAAATACAGCCTTTCAAGTTCTATGAGATACCCTAAACTACTCCAGTACTTCAAGTGGTAAATCCTGCTATACTATTTAAAGTTATTACTGATACCTCTGACCTAGCTCTTAAAGTAGTGCTTATACAAGAAGGACACTCTATGGTCTATTATCTATGCATGTTCAATAATGCTGAAATCAACTATACTATCTATGAGAAGGAAATATTAGTCATTATAGATACTCTAATCAAATGGTACCTATATCTTAAAGGAGTATACTTTATTATATTGACAGACTACAAATTATTAGTCAATATTAAGACCCAGACTACCTTATTCCAAATGCAAGTCAGATGGATAAAAGTCCTCACATTTTGACTATGAAATCCAGTACTACTCTGATAAGGAAAATATCATCACTGATGCAATCTCCAGAAGAAGTTATACAAACTCTCACCTTGGTTACCAACTCAACTATGGAATAAATTATCACAGTATATATTAATAATAAAGAAGCTCAAGCACTCTGAAAAAACCTGAGCAGTGA
Organism: Jimgerdemannia flammicorona; assembly: GCA_003990745.1. Classification (NCBI taxonomy): domain Eukaryota; kingdom Fungi; phylum Mucoromycota; class Endogonomycetes; order Endogonales; family Endogonaceae; genus Jimgerdemannia; species Jimgerdemannia flammicorona. Next base: position 2,761 of record RBNI01006033.1, read on the forward strand.
TGATATCAACAGGTACTATCAGTATCATTAATACTAATTGAAAGACAATACTATCTATTATAAGGAAAGATTGTATATTCCTAACAATCAAGACCTCTGAAGAACTATTTTATTTAATTATTAAGATGCTCCTACAGCTAGACATCTAGGATTTGATAAATATTATGAAATTAATTCTTGAAACTTCTATTGGCCCTATATGACAGACCAGTTAAAGACTTATATTACTTCCCATAATATCTGTCAATGCAATAAGTCCTCAATACTAGTAAAACCTAGACTACTCTACCCTATTCTGGTACCATCTTCTAATTGAGAACAAATCTCTATAGGCTTTATGGTATAACTATCCTAAACCAAGAATGGAAAGATACAATTATTATCTTTATAGATCATCTTAGCAAACAAGTCTACTTTATGCCTACTACTATAACTGTAACAGTATCTAAAATTGCTACACTCTTATTTAACAATATCTTCCACTATCATGGTCTTTCTAAGATCATCATTAGTGATCAAGACCTGAAATTCCAGCCATTTTTGAAAAGGTCTACATATATACCTTGGAATAAAACTCCCACTATCTACAGCTTTTTACTCCAAAATAGACAGCCAAACAGAAATGATGAACTGAACTCTAGAACAAATGCTAAGGAACTACATTTCCTATAGATAAGATGATTGGCATGAACACCTTATTATAGTCAAGTTTGCCTATAATAATAGCAAACAAGCATCTCTTAGAATGACTCCATTCTTTGCCAATATAGGATAAAACCCAAACACCTCATGATATTTATCAGAACCACTGATGAACTCTATACTATTGAAGCCATTGAAGAATTTCTACTCTGAATGTATAACTTAAGCCAGATTGCAATTGGGAATTTATCTTAGGCTCAAGAGTAATGATCACAGTATATTAATCAGTACTGCTGAGAAAAAACTTTTGATATCAGAGAAAAGGTTCTATTAGATATCTGAGGATATCAAGTTGATAACCTCAAGTACGGACCCTCTATAAAGCTGAACAGTAAGTTCATTGAACTATTTGAAGTCATCATACAAGTCTCTCCAACATTTTACAAATTAGTACTACCAGATACCATTAAGATTTTCTCTGTCTTAAATGTTCAACATCTTAAGCAATATAATAAAAACAATAATGAGCTATTCCCAAATTGAACTACAAAATCACCAGTACCTATCATTATTAATGATTAAGAAGAATATGAAGTTAAACAAATTCTCAACAAATGTAGCATAAGAACTATCCAAAATATCTTATCAAATAGAAAGATTACTCAATCTATGATGCTATACAGGAATCCAAATCAAACCTCCAGAATACTGCCAACTTAGTTCAATAATATGACTTCTTGAAAAACTAGTTCTAATACTCCTATACCTATCATTCCTATACTATATATTACCCCTCTTGAATATTACTAAAAGCACTCTTATAATTATTACAAATAAAACTAAGAACTCAGTGAGTTAAGACAAAAAAGTAATATTAACCCTCTGAAAAATAGCATAACTGAAAGCAGTCTATTCTCCCTATACTACTGATGTGAAATGAGGTATAGATATTTAAGAAGATTCCTTAGAGAAAATTCTTCAGCAGTAAATAATGTCAGAATTACTTCTGAAGCATGGCATTGAATACACAACTCTTTAACATATGAATCCAATATATTAGGCAACTGTACTATGAGTATGTCACTTTCTGAGAAAAAAGAACATTACTTGGCTTTTTACCATCTAAATGATATAATAGCACTAGAGCTAATTAGGTGACCTTGATGAGGATATTGAAAACTAAGAAGGGGAGAGTTGTAAGTATACAACCTCTAAGCTACTGAAATAATATGTCACCCTCAAAACAATTTAGAAACCATATACAAGATCATGAAGCTGAGTCAAACTGAAGTTACAGATCATGAAGATAAGTCAACTCAAAGTCATAGAATATAAAATTTACTCAAACAGAACCTTACTAATCAGGACTAAATGTATATATACTATACATACAGTACATCAAAATAGATAATCATAATAAACCAAACAAATAACAACAACTCCTAAATATATATCCATCCATGATGACTGAAATCTACAACTACATCTACACTGATATTTGAAATGCTATTGTCAACAGAGCTATAGCTTCCCTGCCTCTCATAAATATCTATAGCCTGGTACTTCTCTATTTCATGAATACCTGATGGAATATACTGAAAATACTCAGTAAGATCTACCAAATTAGATAAATCTCAAGCTAATATCAGATCAGCTGCCACCTGGAAGATATGGTTAACCACTACCATAATACAGACATTATCAAAATATCCCAACACCAGAAACTTATTGCCACCAAATACCAAGAACTCTTTTACAAGTACAGTACCTTTATTCTCTATCAATGAGTTACTACTGTTGAAATGATTACTACCCTAACCTATAGACAGATTGATATTATGGTACATATAAGAACTCAATCACAAGTATATTAAGTATACTCAAACTACTGACAGACCCTTCTCACATCTTGATGACCATATCTTGCAAATGTCCAAGTTAGATATATCATGATAGATATCTATGATATAATCCAGGTTGATAATAATAAAGCAGAAGACAACAATCCCTCTGATATGACATGATCTCCAGCCAAGAATCCCTGCCAATACTGATCACCCTGCCAAACTTACTGATGAACTTACAACAGTTCATAATTATATATAAGATCTATTAGAATAATAACTACTAGCAAGAGTATCAATCTGCATTCATACTTGATTACTTCAACTACAATAAAGAGACTGGAGAGCACAACCTGTACCTCCAGACAACCCTTGAGATTGAACCAACAATCCTATCTCCTGAGTATGAAAGATATAAATAATAGCTACCAGTATACTATAACTATACAATATATAGAACTGTAACTTACCAAAGTATACTGATAGTGAATCTAAAGAAAACATAGATGATACACCCTTTCTTCACCCACTAAAACCATATCTAGCATATGAGACATATGATGCCATTCTATGAAATAGTGATATGGTTCCAATATTTTACTATATGTATAAATAAAAAGAGAGATATAATCCAAAAGTCACTCTTTCTAGATAATTACTTTATTAGTGATAAAATCATCAATAGTGACCTCATTGAAGAATATCCAGACAGTGTCTAAACCTATAAATAGTATAGCAGTCATTAGTATAGTTAGATTAGCCTTGTTTTTTTTTTTTTTTTTTTTTTTTTTTTTTTTTAATAAACTCAAAGTCTCATAGATTTTTATTTGAAGAGAACCTAGACAATATAGGACAAAACCCTCCCACACTACCCACTGAGTACTACATCACTATGAAACCTAGGCTAGCTATTGTTCAGTAGCTCAACTATACTAAGCATAGTAGAGTAAAGATACCTATATCTCATTCTGTACACTATACTCTTTCTACTACTAGAGAGTAAACAATCATATATGCACAACTAAAGATATATACCCAAAACCCCAATATATGAACAAGGCCATACCTGAGTTAATTCACATAGTCTCTACTACTCTAAGGGGAGTGATAGTAAAGAAAACCTCTCCTCAAAGTACAAAATGATATATAGGACCTGGTTCTCCCTAATGAGGTAGATAGAGGACTTATATATGAGATAAGAGGAGACCTCCAATACTCAAGTCTGTAGGTCTTGATTATGTTACTATATCAGTTCCTAATTCATTTTAAGTGTAGTTAAGATATCTGATCCAGGTAGCCTCAGGCCCCCCAACTACTTTTAATAACTGGGACCCAATCTCACATATCACTAAAAGTAGCTGAGAGTGATATCTACTACCTAATCACCCCTTACTAATCAGAAGGCTCCACTGATACAGTACTCACTCTAGTCCCAATGACTACTCCCAGTCTGGTACCCCACTGGTTTACTATAATCACTCTTCCTTATATCTATAATGGCCATCTCCCCTCTCATCCTGACTCTCACCTGAAAAACAGTCATCTATGCTAGTACTATGCTCACCAGGAAGCTCACCAAAGCCCAGAGTACTCTATCATAGGTACTGAGGACCTATAGATAATCTATTCTAGCACTTAATACCCAGGGTTGGCCAATAACCTATATAGTCTATTACATATCAAAACAGTACCTTATTGATGCTAACAAAAGGAAGAAGAAGCTATATTAAAATGATTACACCCCAGACATAGCCAGAGGTATCAAAAACTATAAAAAATAAAAAGACACTAATTCAATTCAAATAAAAAGGTAACTAATCACCATTGCCTCCCTCCCACTATACTCTTGCAGGCACAGCAATCCAACTCAAGGTAGAGGGGATAAAAGTAGGAGAAAGAGAACTTAGAAGGTTGTCTACCAATCTTATAACTGATATGGTAGTAGAGAAAGGTCTGTAGATTAGTCTTGTCCTATATGACTGTATATATACTAACTCAGCAGTCAGTTGATCTCTTGATATATCAGTTCACACTTAAGCTATATAACTATATTCTGACTCATCAAAGTACAAAATACAATATATATATTTAGTATAGTTTAGATAGTCTTCTATTAGTATAAATACCTGCTCTCTCAGATCTCCAAAACTCAGATAAGAACACAAAGACAAACAATTCTCTATACAAATATCCCTTCACACACTACTCCTAGTATTAGCCAATAGCAATATTATGAATAGCAAATAAACCTATTTAATAACTCACAAATTACTCTTAGGTAAAACTATATTATATTAGATTCTACTCCTAACTAGATCCTAAAATTTCCTAATTAGATATTTTCTGCAGTGATATGCTAATTCAACTAAGCTGGTCTTAGTTTCTTAAACTTTCTGAAATATAGAAAATTCTGAATATTCAGAACATGTCCAAAAAGAAACTTCAGTTAAGATATCAATCTAATCTTGAAATCAATAAGTATAAAGAATGTACTCTATATGAAATTGATCTTGACCTTAAGAAAATGGTCTTTCAGAATATCCAGAACTTTCAGAAAACCCTTTCAGAACTAGTAACAGTACTCCAATAAGTTACTGTCTTATAATATTTGTAATAATATTTATAATAATATTTCTATCAATATTTATAACAATATTAAGGATAACTACTAACTATAATATATATATATATACTATATTCTATAGAGATTGAGTTTTGATACTATGATTAAATATCTATATCCTAATTCTTATTTGTAATTTGAACAAGTCATTATAATATATAATAGTATATTTATATATAATCTATAAGCTTAATATTCTCTTATATTATATTAAACCCTATATTTTATATTTAAAAATTTATTAAATTAAGATGAAGTTGTTCTTTTCATCTTATATTTATTTGATATTTAATAAGTGAATTGATTTAATTTATAAAAATATCAATAATCTCTTTTTTTTTTAATATATTTCTATTATTGTTATTTTTGAAATTGAGAAATTATATCTTTAGATAGAGTTAATTTATAGAACTATAATATATATATAAAGTAATTATTAAGTATTTTGTATATATTTTTTACTATCATAATACAAATTATCACTTTTCCTAATAATTTTAAAATATGAAAAAGTTCTATATTAGTATTTTATAATTCTTAGTAATATCAAAAATTAAAATTTCTAATTAGATCATTAGATACTTCTTTTTATAATATTCTTTAAGAATGTTCTTTATATATATTACATATATAAATATAGTTATATGTTATTATATCTTAAAGTGATAATTCAAAGCCCATAATCTGTTACAAAGTGCAGAACTTCATTGATAATACAAGATAGTTGCATAATGATGTTGCTTAAAAGCCACACATATATGAAGTTTGTAGAAAATAGAATATCTCAGCATCCTCCTACTAGTGCGCATAAATAAACTAACACCAAATTCAACAAGTTTACGACAATTTTACAATACCTAATAAATTTAAAAACAATATTCAGTTAGCATATGCTTTGTTATATGATTTTTGTCATAATATTTACCTCTTGGCTTGTTCCGACGTGCAATTTTGGGATTGGTCGCTGCAAAAGTTACACAAGTCATCGTATCACGAATTTCGTGCAGAGAGCTACTTAAACGGATTTCCTCTTTTGCTCTCTTGTGCGTCCTTAAAATCAATAACAAAAACACTGCAGAAGCATATATGCGATACCTGAAATGGTGTCGAAGCTCGAGATTTCATAGAAGCAAAATCAGTATCGGATTAGCTATGAAATCTTTGGGTTGGTTCTGGGTGAGAATATAACGTTAAATAAATATATATATATTGCTGAATGCCACCCACACGGTACATGAGTTTTCTAGATATGAGTGTGGCTGTTATATTGTTCTTCAGAGCATAAATTCTGGTTGTTTGGAGACGTTTTGATATTCCACGTCAGATTGAAATGGTAACATAATTGTTAAATAGGACTTATGGCCTTGACACCGAATTCGGTATTTGTAATATAGCAACTTGATAAAGTACGCAGCATTGAGGCCCAGTTCTCGTGATATCGTGACGTATACTTTTTAAGCATTGAAAAATCTCTTTAAAACTTCTTCCCTAATAATTCAAGATCCGACATGGCACTCACAATTCTATTTTCACTAAAAGCTTTCCGCCATATGCAACATTTTATTTGGATAAGACTTATACTAACAAATTATTGTGTTAATCGTATCAATAGCTACGATCTAGTGCACAAACAACCGACTACTTCAAGCACTGCATTGATACAGACGACAGTTGGAATATTCAACAAGCAAAATGACCACACCGAAACCGATAAAACCATTCCAGAGCATTTGCAAAGACGCCAATTACCTGGTACAGATTGTGGTACCGACCTCCGAAATTCAGAACTTAAACTAAAACCGTAGGCCAATCAGAGACATGGATCCGCAATTAGACATTCCAGACGCCATTCTTCGAAGACAAACGCATTCAACCTAGAGTTTACCAAGTGCCCTCTTATTACAGGTGGATTCTCGCAATATACGGCCTATTGAAAATGGTTCAGAAACGCGGGTTTATGTTAAAAGGTATGGAAGTCCTCCTTCACCATGAATAACAAAGTCTTCCCATCGATAATGATGAAGCTGACACTAGGAATTCCAACACGAACTAAGTTTAAATAAATTACCTTGACTATTGAGCGTCCCATTTTTCCGGCCTGCCACAAGAGTCAGGGGGAGAATTGCAAAAGACGATAATTAATATATGTGGGCCACCACGAATGAATTTGGCTTCTGCATTCCTGATATGCTTACCTTCACGTTCGGAATTTCCCCCCTCGCGTTCTTTCTCGCCGTCAGATTCCAAAGTGCTCCTACGCCGTCCTGTAGAATGTAAGAAATTGTTACAATTGACGTTGCATAATTATAACAGAAAATTGATAGCATGCTCTCTTACTGAATGTCCTATGCCTTTTATCATTTTCCGTGTCTGATAAGCTTTCACTCATGGAGCTCCAACGGCCTGCATGCTTATTGCTGATGCCTGATAAGCTAAAAGGCCAAGAGTGACGAGATCCTGTGCGAATAATAGAGAAAAATCGTTTTTGCACATACAGGTCACAAGGGCGTGAACCTTCATAAATTTCAAACATCTCTGGTTGCATGAAATATTCTATCACCTCACTCAAGAGTGAATGAAGCGAGACTCAAAAGCACACAACTCCAAATGACAGATGATATATCGTAACTGTCAAATATTCCCATATAAATCATACTGACGGAGCTTTCGAGGTCCCACCAACCGTCAGAGATAATATACCTTGCATAGCGTGGCCCGGTTTCTGTTTGCTTGCGGAGGGTTTGAATAATGTCCAAGACACATCACCTTTCGTTTGGCTCCTTGTGTTGATTGTACGGGAAGTGGACGTTTGGGGTGTCGTTTCGCCCTTAGTTTTGCTCCTTGTGTTGATCGTACTGAAACCGGACTTCGGTGGTATCGCTTTATCTTTAGTTTTGTTCCTTGTGCTGATGGTACTGGAAGCGAACGTTTTGGGTGTCGCTTCTCCCTTAGTGTTGTTCTTTGTGTTGATCGTTCTGGAAGAGGACGTCCTGGTTGTCGCTTTATCTTTAGTATTGCTCCTTGTGTTGACCGTACTAGAAGCGGACGTCTTGGGTGTCGCTTTACTCTCCGTTTTCTTCGGTGTGCTTGCCGGAGATTTGATTGCGTGCGGTTTCTTTTGGACTGAGTTGTTGCTCCTTTTGTTTTTCGGCATATTGGACGTTTGGTAAATGGCCTTGACGCTTGTCCGGAGTTTGGACTTGTAAAGTTCCTCTTCGGTAGGTTGGCTCCTGGTGACGGGCGGCATGGTTGTAGGGTTGTAGGACGATGGGAGTGTTTTGGCGGCTACGTCATGTAATTGTTGATGAGATACTCTATTTTCTACAATGTGGCTTAGACACGTGACCGAACGTCACAGGACGTCATCAATCCTGGCTCGTGTTCGTTAACCACACAAATATCTACTGATGCAAAAGAAGTTAGGAGCACCTAGAAGCCAATACAACTAAATTATTAAATTAAACGACATACAAAGGAATAAGTGAACTAAGATGTCTTTTCCCCTATTCTCGCCTGTTCTCAAACCTGGCGTCGCTTATCTAGGCAGATTACGATACATCACTGACAACAACAAAATTGCGCTCTGTGGAGAATCGCGCCTGCCCCCTTCCGGCGGGAAACGTTTGAAATGCATATTCATCCCAAAACCTCATGCCACTAGGGTCAAAAAAGCTTTATACAATTTGGCATTTGTAAGCATGATTTTGAGTTATGGTCAGGGTCATTTAAAGATAGCTGAACTAAGGCCGAGTGCGTGGTTCATCAGGTGCCTAACAACTGTTTTCTAGAGTCCATTCTATCGTTTAGCGAACCCATTTTTTGGGGTTGTAATACCCGGAGAATCGCCTGTAAAAAAACGGAGATATACCTGCACATCAAAGGTACCTGAACAACGTCAATAACTTTTTAACAATTTTGATGGCAATTCACCACCTCGACCACAAAAAA
>RBNI01006034.1:0-11816 GCA_003990745.1 Jimgerdemannia flammicorona
GTCCCGCGGATTTTTATTGGAAGGGAACCTAGACTATATAGGCCAAAACCCTCCCCCACCATCCACCAAGCACTGCCCCCCCATTAACCTAGGCTAGCTATTGTCCAGCAGCTCGACCATGCCAGGCGCAGCAGAGTCTATGATGACCCGCACCTCATTCTGCGCACCATGCTCTCCCTACCACCAGGGGAACCCAACCATATGCTAACGACCGAAAGTGCACACCCGAGAACCCAACATATGTACAAGGCCATGCCCGAGCCAAATAGAATAGCCCCTGCCACCCCAAAGAGAATGACAGGCAAAGAAAAACCCTCATCAAAGCACAACACGGTGGGTAGGGCCTGGTTCTCCCAGTCGAGGTGAGTAAAGGACTTACACGTGAGGCGGGAGGAGACCCCCAATACCCCACTACTCAAGCCTGCGGGCCTCGATCACGTTGCTGTGTCAGCTCCTGGTTCCAGTTGAGTGCAGCCAAGACGCCTGAAATGGGTAGCCTCGGGCCCCCCGACCCCCCCTGATGACTGGGGCCTCACCCCGCTACCCGCCAAAAGAAGCTGAGAGTGTCACCTACCACCTAACCGCACCGCACCAATCAAAAGGCCCCACCGAAGCAGCACCTGCCCCAGCCCCGACGACCGCCCCCAGCCTGGCACCCTACTGGTCCACCATTATTGCCCTTCCTCCTATCTGTGACGGCCATCTCCCCTCCCATCCCGACTCCACCCGAAAAGCAGTCACCTACGCCAGCGCCGCGCTCGCCGGGAAGCTCGCCAAAGCTCAGAGGGCCCCACCACAGGCACCGAATAACCTGCAGGTAACCTACACTGGCACTTGACGCCCAAGGTCGGCCGACACCCTACGTAGCCCGTGACACACCAGAGACGACACCTTGTTGACGACGGCAAAAGGAAGAAAGTGCCGCACCAAAACGGGTACACCCCAGACGCAGCCAGAGGCACCAGAAACCACGAAAAAAGTAGAGAAGACACCGATCTGACACCGATAAAGAGGCAACTCATCACCATTGCCCTCCTCCCACCATGCCCATGCAGGCACAGCAAACCAACCCGAGGTAGAGGGGGTAATAATAGGGGAAAGGGGACTCGGAAGGTCGCCTACCAAACCTTGTGACCAGTAAGGTAGCGGAGAAAGGAGCGATTTTCGTATACTTCATCATGCATCTCACATATGTCAATGTCACGCGGGATGACGTCATCACTGATGATGTCATCACATTTGGCTGTGACAGGGAAATCAGGAACAAGGAGATCTGGAGCTCTCCAGTCTATGAGGTTCTCTTCCACAAAATAGGGAACAAATATGGGGTCTTGGGGAGGTCTAACCTGGATGCTTGGACCTTGGAATACTGAGATCAATCCTTGCAAAAATTGATCTGGGTTGTCTTGAAGGATAGGATGCTAGAAGTCTCTACTTCTTCACTGTTGAGGGTGATAGTGGACTGGGCTTCTGTAGCTACCCTGGCTTCTAGTGCATTGATATGGCAGGATGATAGGTCTCTAAAGTCTGAGACTCTAATATACTCCAAGTTGGGGATCGACCATGGTACATGCCTAAAGATCTGATGGATCTTCTTAGCTGTCCTCATTTCACATATATCCATAGGAGTGGTATCTTGTAGCTCTTGGGTGCTAGCCTGTGGGAACTCCCAGCAGAGGAGGTTTCCTATTTCATACTCCTGCCATATTTGGAGGCATTTGGTAGCAATAGTGATCCTTGTTTCCATTTTGCAGTGGTAGAGAATAAAGTGATAAGGGTCTATAGTACCCAGGTTGACACTAGGAGTCCTTCTTGAGCGGGTCCCCATGGTTCTTCTGATGTCTTGGAACATCCTTTCCTCAACTGAGATACCTTGGTGATTTCTTGACCTTGAGGTTTGGCAGGCAGCAGGCATTTCATTTGTGGTAAGTCTTTGAGCTATTTTGGGATTGGTGGTTCTTATTAGTTGCTGCTACTACGGTTCCTTGATCCTTCTTTTATATTCTTCAGAATGCTTATACTGTGGTCACAATGACTCACAGTTGGTCATCATTGCTCATCTCATATGCTATATGATCTTCTTGTGCTCCGATCTGGTAGCTTGCAAGGAAAGGCTGTCTCCTGTGCTGATGTCATCATTCTGGGGTCACCATTACCAATATCTAGAGTTTAGTACTGAGTCTAATAAGTAGGCTCAGACAAAGAAGAGAAGGATATAATGAATCATTATATATCTATCAGCTATCAGAAATTTCAATTAAAATTCTGATAGAAATTCCTATAGAAATTCTTATAAAATTTCCAACTAGTAGTTATAGTTATTCAAAATAGTATAATATATATATAGATATATATACCCAATATACTATATTTAGTTTAGTCTCAAATATGTATAAATACTCTCTATACTAAGTATATTGTAACCTCAGCTTTACTTTCTCTAAACATAAGAATAAAGCAGTATTCTTATTATAGAACTCTCATATCTAACTTAGTAATGATTCTAAGCCTAATTAACTTGAGATATAAGCACAGTATTTCCATCAGTATAAGAATTCAAAAGTGATATCTAAACTCTACTATTATAGATAATTAGAACTTAGTGCTTTCTTATAAGTTAACTTGAGATATAAGCACAGTATTTCTATCAGTATAAGAACTCAAAAGAGATACCTAAACTCTACTATTATAGATAATTAGAACTCAGTGCTTCCTTATAAAAACTCAGAACTTAGAGTTGATAGTTATTATTAATTATCTATAATATATTAATTCTATTAGTATATAGTTTTTATTATATTATTCAAATATTATCTGAATTATTTTTTCAAGGCAAAGTTCAGAGAATTGAATTTAAAGTCAGATTTAGAGATTGGGTTTAGGGTTAGATTAAGGATAAATAATAAATCAGGCTAAAGATAAGTTATATTTTTTCTTAAGTCAGATTAAAGATAGATTATATATAATTTCAGATTAGGTTAAAGATAGATGATATATAATTCTAAGTCTAGTTAAAGATAAGTAATATATAATTCTAGATCAAATTAAAGATAAGTAATATATAATTCTAAATTGACTGTTTTCTGAATTAAGTTTCAGATTCATTAGATTAGATTTATGATACTCTAGTCAGATGATATATATGTAAACAGAATACTTAGCATAGTTATCCTACATAGTTATCTCTTATATATATAACTAATAATATAAATAGTCTAATATACTAAATTAGAATAAATATTATTCTTACTTATGAATAGTAGATCATATCTTCTTAAATTAGTATTATTATATATTTTATAATTATCCAGATAGTAATTAGATAGCAATCATACTTATATAAAATACTCTAGAGATTCAAGTAAATAAACCTCAGTCTGAAAAGTCTAAAAAATAAAGTAAAAGTTAATTATCTGGTATATTTAGAAAAAGAATACTTACTAATAAGTCACTACTAAGAAGTTATGAGCTTTATTTCTTTTCTACTCTGGTCTACTTTTAGATATAAGAAGTCTGTCATATTTTGATATAACTAAGTTAGTCAGCTAAATACATTTTTATAGTAAATACATTTATATAAATAAAGTAGTTAACTGATATAACTTTATTAAAAGAAATCTATCAATTTTGGTATACTTGCTAAACTAAGTCTGAAGATCTAATTTTGATATACTTGTTAGACTAAGCTAGAAGATCTGCTATATTTTGGTCTACTGGTTAGATGAAGTCAGAAGAATTAAGAAGTCTGCCAAATCTATAATATTTAAAAAGTCTGCCAAATATATATTATATTATATTTAGAAATTAAATTTATATATTATAATTAAATATCTATCTTTTAATTTATATCTAATTCAGATTATATATTATATATTTTTTTAAAATAAATAATCTTTATCTCTAAAATATCTATTTAAACTTCTATATCTTTAAATATTTAATATCTTTATATTATATAACTTAACTAATTATACTTTCTCAATAATATTTTTTTATATAAATAAAGTATTCTGAGATAACTTTTCTAAAATATAATATAGCTAATTTATTATTTTTAAACTTATTTAATAATTATAATTTAGTAATAAGAGATTTGATAGATTATAATCTAATATTTTTTTATTATTTCTAATTATTGACAGATAAGTTATCTTAGCTTAAAGTACTTAAGAAACTTGACTTGATATTAGTATATATTAAAATAAAAAATATATAATAGATATATCTATATAATACTAAATTCTATCTAAGAATTCTTTTAAGATTAGAAGTTCTATAGTATATTATTATCTTTCTATGAGTTATTGAATAGTACTTATAATTTTAAAGTAATAGCTATATATGTTTCAATTATTAGCTATAATATTTCTTAAGTTACTTTAGTAAATAATAGTAGAGATAATTATATCTGAGAGGGTTTGTAGCTAAAATATATTATATTTTAATTTATTCATAATAATAATAATAAATCTCATCTTATTTAATAATTCAGATAATTTTTATTTACTATATTATTATTAAATAATAGTTGTATTAATATAAATATAAAATAAAAATAAAATAAAAATCATTTATCTATCAGATTACTCTTGAGAAAGCTACTACGTACTGTGTCTAGTAATAAATGTAGAGATAATCATAATCTCTCTGATCAAATTATTCTAGAATGTAATGTGATCTGCAACGTAGACACTGGGATGCCATAGTAGTATAGACTCCTTGGAAACAGCGTCACATATAATCATGATACTGAACACGTGTCGATCCATGGGAAAAGCACATTGGGATTCTGGGGAGTTGGATATATTGGTTGGGGGATTTGATACGATTGATTAGATGAGAGCAGTATATATATATAGTGGAAATAAAATTGGATTACACCACAAGAAGGTGCGGTGTGGTTTTCGCACTTGCTTCATGTGACAGCGCAAATTGGCTGACGATGACATCACACAACTCTGCCGCGCATCGAATGGGAACTCATGAGACCTCCCGCTCCCACCTCGTAGTTCGAGACCCCTTTGACAAGCGAACAATGCCCGCTCTGAACGAATGGTGGAGACGGATAAGGTACAACTACACCTCTTCCCTCTCCGTCGAGCCAGTGCCAGGATCCTTCGTCTAACTCTTCCACCCATCGTCCCACATCCCATCTACAGCGAGCACAACGAGAACCTCAAGCACTCGATCGCCGGCGCCGGCGCCGGCTGCGTAACCTCTATCGTTACCTGTCCGCTCGACGTCGTCAAGACGCGTCTGCAAAACCAGGGAAAACCGGAGCCGGGCGTGCGATTGTATAAGGGGACAGCAGGTGCGTTCTGTTCCGTGGAAATGGAGCCCTGTGGGTGTCCCGAAAGTTAGCGGGTGTGGTAAGGCGAGGGGCCGAAAGGTGTAAAGATGTTGCCAAGTGACTACCGGGAACGATTCAACCCAAATCAAATTGTTTCGAGCTTTGATTCGACGTGCTGTATCGTGGGAATTCGCACACATGCAATCAACTACACAACTACACACCAACAATCCCTCAGGATGAATTGGGGTGTTTCTCCCAGCAAAAGCGCTCTCACTCTCCTTCATAAGGAGATCACACGTCACTCCTCCCATATCGACCGCTCAACTCAAACAAATTCCCACGATCCACCTCAACAGGCACCCTTTCCCGGATATGGCGCGAAGAAGGCATCCGAGGCCTGTACCGCGGCCTGGGCCCCACGATATTCGGCTACCTTCCCACCTGGGCCATCTACTTCACTGCATACGACTACTACAAGGAACTGATAGCTAGGCGGGAAGGTGAGGCTTCGTATATGTACGTGCTGTGATTGTCGATGCTATGAGGGGTTCAATCTGATCAGGACTACAGGTGGCGTTGGAAGCTGACAACGAAGGCGACTATTAGCACTCAACCTCACGACTCAAGCGCTCACAATCCAACCCTATCCTCTTGCTTCCCACTACCTTAGGCCGTGATGAATCCGACTGGGTCGTACACATCCTGGCGGCCATGGGCGCCGGCGCCACGTCGACAGTACTGACGAACCCGTTCTGGGTGATCAAGACGCGATTCATGGTGCGTACAAAGATTCAGAACGTCCCATGTACCGCCGTAAATCATCTGGGTTTATAACCTATCTACTCACACTCCATCCAGACGCAAAACGAGCACACGGCCTACCGTTACCGCAACACGGCAAACGCGTTCACGACCATCGCGAGGACGGAAGGCCTCCGCGGGTTCTACAAGGGGCTCGGGCCAAGCCTAATGGGCGTCAGCCATGTTGCTGTGCAGTTCCCACTGTACGAGCGGCTGAAGGTGTGGATGAGTAAGTGATATGGGGTTTAAGGGAAGGGGAACTGGGTTTATAGTTGGCAGCGTACAGGTGAAGGGTAGAGTGGGAGGAGAGTAGGGTGGTGTGGTGAGTGGGTGAAGTGGGGGGAGGGAACGAATGAGTGGATGGTTTCGCAATGGAGGTTATTTGATGCTTGCTTGATTAGCAGCTGGACGATGCAGTCGCAAACGACTGTGGTATGGTCCAGTGTAATGACTCGACACCGTACGCCCGCCAAACATACTCGATTTCCTCCACTCATTCCCTCAGGACCCGCAAATGGCGAGGACGTAACGACCCTAGCGATTCTAATCGCCAGCAGTATATCCAAGATGGCGGCGAGCGTGGCGACGTACCCACACGAGGTGATTCGCACACGCCTGCAAAATCAGACCGTCGCTCCGCACAAGTACCGTGGCATTGTCCACGCCGTCAAGGTCATGGCCAGCGAGGAGGGTTGGACGGCATTTTACAAGGGCATGCCTACCAACCTCATGCGTACCGTTCCTGCAAGCGCGCTTACGATTTTGACATACGAGTTGCTTGTGAGGAAATTGAGTCATACGGAGGAGACGAGTAGGGGAGAGGAGGGGTAGGCTATCAGAGTCAATGGACAGTGGACAACGGAGGAGGAGGCCTCCCCTCCCTTTTTAAAATGTCTATCTATCTCACACCCATAACGATAAAGACAATCCTTTTGCATTATTCTCCTGTTCGATACACTGGATTGAAACGCAGGATATATTTGTACACAACCCTTGTTTCCACACCCTTTTTGCGTTTTCGTCGTGATGCGTCCTAATCTGTACCTACATACGGCTCAAATGTACATCTCTCGTCTCACCTTAATCTTTTGCAACGACCCGATGAGGACATTTTTCGCACGACTTAACACTTGTTGGGCGCTACTTTTTTTCTCTTTTTCTTTGTTTCCTGATTTATGTTTGATGGTGGATTTCAGTTCACTTACTTGTACAATTAGAAAAGGCGAGCGTGGCGTGTGGATGGGATTCTGTATTTTCTTGTTATTATTATTAGGGAAATGCTGGGCTTGGTGACATTAAAAGCGAGGATGATAGCCTCGGCATCCTGTTGGACTAAGGGAACCGCTGGATTTGTGTCGTCTATTGCGATGTTTTTACAGGCATCGCGCAAGCAACGAAAAGATCCATCCCTTTTGTGCGCTGACCAGGTCACATAGGGGGCAAAAGCCCACGATCGCCTATCGACAGCAAAGGAACCGGCCTAGGCGTCACGTGATTGAAAGGGAGCTTGATGGCCGTGACGGGTTTCATCGAGAGCAAAAGCATTTTTCGGCGCTCCTGTTGGTCCACGGGTGGGATTTGTCGCTCGGTGGTATGAGCAAGGTACGTTGTTACACGGCATGTTGAAAAAAAAATGGAGACTCGGGAGAAGTCGGATGTTGATTGTCACAACGTTGGTATATACGTACGATGCACAATTTTTTAGGGTGGTGGCGTCGCTGAGGATGGGACGGGGGAAATGTGGATTTAGAGGAACCTGCACGTTGTTGGCGTAATGTCGTTGTATGGAGACGTGGAATGGAATGTGTATGGGAGAAGCTTGTGCAAGTGCGAATGGGGGTTGATACCGACGCACCTTACAAACATGCGAATGTCTTTGTCAAAGTGCGAAATCGGAGGGTCATCAATGTTCGCACGAGTGCACAAACGGAAGGAGGCCCCGGCTTCCAGATTTGCTGACACCACCAAAAAAAAGTTAATATTGGATCTCCGATCCTCGGCGAGTCCATGCCGTGACGTACGCCGCCAGGTTCGTGCCGCTCCTTACCAGACGAGCTTGCCTGCAGGTGGCCATGCTTTCGAAAGGGCGATGTGAAGAGCCAATGCTCCCAGTTTCCTGGTGCACTACTCTTCCAAGATTCAGAATGACGGCGCGAAAAGTACGAGCCCATTATCGATCTCCATATACCTCGAGGCAATGCCCTCACGTTGGTGTTTTTTGCGGCCGCAAAGGAGCTTATCAAATTTGAACTCCAGTGCGACATATTTCGTCTCGTGGGCGGACACCATGGCCATCGTTCGTGAACTATGCTCGTGATGGATCAGCACCCTTTAAACCAAGCCGTTTATGTGTTATCTCTT
The DNA here is from genome assembly GCA_003990745.1 of Jimgerdemannia flammicorona. Classification (NCBI taxonomy): domain Eukaryota; kingdom Fungi; phylum Mucoromycota; class Endogonomycetes; order Endogonales; family Endogonaceae; genus Jimgerdemannia; species Jimgerdemannia flammicorona. The sequence goes on from RBNI01006034.1 coordinate 8,456, forward strand.
CATACCAATTACCAAAGGGGCACTCGCATTCGATATCAGCAGCGCCACCACGAGCGTCTTCTTTTTCAGCAACTTCCGGAATGGAAGGGTGACCTAACAGGTGGACTATGATGAGGTACCGAGTACAGATGCCAAGTGCGGGGTCAAACGCATCATATAGTTAATCTAAATTGGTGCACTAGCCGGAAGATAGAATACCAAACAATTGAAGAAACCTCAGTGACGAAATAGAAGTGTATTTATTGGGACCATCATCTTATTGTTTCTTAAAGAACGCATTGCTACAGAATTTACTACAAAGATGAGATACCTGAAATGTAAATACAATAGTTGTTATTTATATCAATATCTAAATTTGGGTCGTAATGAGGGCACAACACCATCTCCGGCCAAATTTAGCAGGTGCATTAGTGCTCGACGAGGACGTGGGTGAAGCGACAAGGGAGGGATCGATTTTGGGTTTCGCATGATGGGATATGAGGATACCTAGTATCGTCACAGCCGAAATTTTGCTGTATGTGGTGCTTATTTCGATCCCAACACCTTCTTCAGAGATAAAGCCGATCTGGGTGCTCCCATCCTAACACCTTCTGACGGATCACTAGCGCCCGTTCGTACAGCGGTTCCGCCATGTCGTGTTTGGCCTGTCTGTCGTAGAATACAGCCAAGTTGTTCAGAGGTAATGCCGTTTCTGGGTGCTAGAACTTTCTCATGGATTGCCAGCGCCCGTTCGTGCAGCGGCTCTGTTTTTTTTTATACTGCTGTAAAATACAGCCAAACTGTTCAGAGCATATTCTGTATCTGAGTGCACACCTTCTCACTAATTTCCAGCGCCCGTTCGTACAGCGTCTCCGACTTGTCGTACCTCCCCTGGCTGACGTAGAGCCCAGTGAAGGTATCCAGAGGTAATGCAGTGTCTGGGTGCTCTGATCCCAACACCTTCTCACGGATTGCCAGCGTGCGTTCGTACAGCCGGCGACGTTACCTTTGCTGTGTTTGTAAAGCGGAAAGTGGCAGAATTTATGTCAGGTTTTTAAACTAAATTCACGTAATTCAGATCTCTTCTTTTGTCCTCCCTTGTCTTTACCAAAGCTGCAGAGGATTTGCGATCAAAAAAAAATGTGAGAAAAAAAAAAAAAAAAATGAAATGAAATGAAATAAGACACCGGCTTTTCACATGCCGACCAGATCTCGTCGTACTTTTCGGACTCGTCATATATGTTGGGAGGCTGGAGCTGCTAGTTGTATAAATAGTGGAGGATTAGTACATACTAAGTTGGTCGGACCGCGCAAACCACAGCAAGCAGCTGTTGAATGCTTCCTCCCTCGTGGGTTCAACTTGATACCCAGAGGAGGCCTCTGCGACAGTTCTCTCAAAATCGCGCAAATCCCAGCACCCTCAGGCTGGTGTGACTTCCCCAGGCAGGGAAAATCGCGCAAACTCTAGCAAGCAGCTGTTGGATGCTATCCCGCTCGATGATCAACGCATTCCCAATCAGAGAAAATCACGCAAACCCCAGCATCTGTTGAATGCTAATTGCATCGCTGGGTGTGGTCCTTTGCTAATGGCAGAACAAATTTCTCTTCAAAAAAAAAAATAAATAAAATAAAATAAAAAATAACCAACCTTCAAGATGCTGTATTGGCTTTGCCTTCTTGACTGCTAGAACTCTTCGATACCCTGGTAAGTATCACTTGCCATCAAGCACTGAAGAGTTTGACCAAGGAGGTTGATGAGAAGTCAGCGGCCATTAGCGACAGTGTCGAACGTATGGAAGGTGCACCTCATCTGTTTTTCGGGCTTGGGGAGTGTGATACTCTTCAGAGACCACTTCCGTTCTAAGATTTGCTCATATAATTTGTAGATTTAAATAGGAGAGGAGATGCTGTTGCCGATATTGGTATATATATAGTATATACATATATACATACTTGATATAATTAGTCTGGATATGATGCAGCCACCAACACGTGGTGGCACATGATCCTTGGCATCACGAACTAGCCCATCGTTTCAATCCCATCGCTATGGACAACAGGAACAGACGAACGCCCATCGCCAACAGTTCGGTACAGCAATCCGAACCCCAAGCGCACAGCAGTCAACCCCAAGTACGCAGCAGTCAACCCCAAGTACGCAGCAGTCAACCCCACGCGCGTAGCAGTCAACCCCAAATACGCAGCAAACAACACAATCGCCGCCTTCCTTCTCCGGAGCTAGATCTTGATTTCAGCGCCTTATCATTGAGAGACAATGATACTCCTTCCTATGCTGTTGCGCGCACCCAGCAGCGCTTCCCCCAAGCGCATCGTTCGGAACCTGTCACCGCGATCCGAACAAAGCCATATCTCGGAAGGAAACATTTCTTCAACCTGCCCATAGAGATCCAAATCCAAATTTTCTCGCACCTCGACCTTATATCCCGCATACGGCTCCTGAAAACCTCCAAGCGTACCCGCGAAATATCCCTCGCTTCTTCATGGTCCATTCTTGACTTCCCGCTTTTCCGTAGACTGAAAAACGAAGACGTCGTCAAATTCCTCGTCGGTACCCTGACCCCCCTTGCCAGATCCATGGTGCACGAGCTCAATCTCTCTAACGCTCTACCGGAGAACTCGACCAACTTCTCCTGTGTCGGTTCCTCCTTGCGCCTGCTGCCCAACCTGCGCGTCTTCAAATGCCGTGGCTACCCGCTGCCGAAGATTAGGGAGCAGTTCCTCAAGCTGGAGCGGCACAAACCAGCCGTGCGGCTGCGGTTGCGCAGGTTCGAATGCGCCCCAGCACGTCTCCAGAGTGACGGAATTGGCGACATCCGGCGGGTGCTCTACGCGCTGGCGGAAGGGCCAATTGAGCTGGACGTGAGGGAGTGCAGCGTTGCAGGCGGGAGCATCTCCTGCAGGGGGTGGATTTCGCGGCCGTGTGGGTTATGCGGGGAGTGGCCGACAAGATGTTACAAGTGCCGAGCAACCTGGAACAGGGAAAGCGTGTGCGCGCACTGCTATGAGGTGGAGTATTGCGATTCGTGCTTGGATAATGTGCCGAATTGGGAGCCGACCGAATGCTCCGGGTGTTCTAGGTGGTTTCCGAGTTGTAGTGGATGTTGGAAACCATCGCCGCAGTATAGTCATAATGAGTACTTTGAATCTTGGATGTGTTCGCCGACGGAGGAGTATTATGAGTATTGGTGTTTTGGGTGTAGTCGTGTCTTGCAATAGCCAGATATTTGTGACTCTAATGTACCAAGCCGGTCTATTTTCCCCCAATCTCTTTTCCCCGCAATAAATTCAAAAAAAAAAAAAATGCACGCATTCCATGCCACATGACTGAAATTACACGAGCCAGAGAGTGTATGCCTCGATT
>RBNI01006035.1:0-11816 GCA_003990745.1 Jimgerdemannia flammicorona
CAATAACTAAAACTACTAAGTTCCAAGGCTGGCATTATTTGGTATCACAACAAAATACCGGTGCTGGTATTATCCAGTGTTACATGAGAATACCAGTGCTGGAACAATTTCGCGTCACCTCAGAATGCCAGTGCTGGCATTATCTGGTGTTACATGAGAATACCGGTGGTGGCATTATCCAGTGTAACAAAGAACTTAGAGCAGAAAGTTCAGGACTAGGGGGGCTTCATCATCATCATCATCACTGAAGGAGATGAGATCCGTGAATTCGTCATGCAGGTCGCACGTTTCGCGTACTTCGGGTATGTCATGCGGGATGACGTCATCGATGACGTCATCACGTTCGGCAGTGGCGGGAAAATCTGGGGCTCTCCAGTCTATGAGGTTCTCTTCCACAAAATAGGGGACAAATGTGGGGTCTTGGGGGGATCTAACCCGGATGCTTGGGCCTTGGAATACTGAGATCAATCCTTGCAGGAATTGGTCTGGATTGTCCTGAAGGATGGGGTGCCAGAAGTCTTCTACTTCTTCGCTGTTGAGGGTGATAGTGGACTGGGCTTCCGTGGCTACCCTGGCTTCTAGTGCATTGATACGGCGGGATGACAGATCTCTGAAATCTGAGACTCTAACATACTCCAAGTTGGGGATCGACCATGGTGCATGCCTAAAGATCTGATGGATCTTCTTAGCTGTCCTTGTTTCGCGTATGTCCATGGGGGTGGCATCTCGTAGCTCCTGGGTGCTGGCCTGTGGGAACTCCCGGCAGAGGAGGTTTCCTATTTCATACTCCTGCCACATTTGGAGGCATTCGGTAGCAATGGTGATCCTTGTTTCCATTTCATGGCGGTAGAGGATGAAGTGATAAGGGTCTGCAGTGCCCAGGTTAACACTAGGAGTCCTTCTTGAGCGGGTCCTCATGGCTCTTCTGATGTCTTGGAACATCCTTTCTTCAACTGAGGCACCTTGGTGGTTCCTTGACCTTGAGGTTTGGCGGGCAGCAGGCATTTCATTTGTGGTAAGTCTTTGAGCTATTTTGGGATTGGTGGTTCTTGTTGGTTGCTGCTACTGCGGTTCCTTGATCCTTCTTTTATATTCTTCAGGATGCTTGTGCTGTGGTCACAATGACTCACAGTTGGTCATCGTTGCTCATCTCATATGCCGTATGATCTTCTCATGCTCCGATCTAGTGGCTTTGCAAGGAAAGGCTGTCTCCTGTGCTGATGTCATCATTCTGGGGTCACCGTTACAATATATATATATCTAGTATATTATATTTAATTATAGTCTCAAATATATATAAATACTCTCTATACTGAATATATTATAACCTCAGCTTTACTTTCTTTTCTTAAGAATAAATCAGTATATATTCTTATTTAAAAATCTTCAAATCTGATTTATTAAGCCTGATTAACTTGGGATACAAGTATGATATTTTTCTAGTATTTTATTGAAAGTGATACTTAGATAAGATCTATATTATAGATATTTTAGAACTTAGTACTTTCTCAAGAACTCAGAACTTAGAGCTGTTGACTATCTATAATATATTAATTTTATCAGCATATACTAGTTTTATTACAGAAAGAGAATATTTATATAAGATCTGAAAGAAAGATCTGAAAGAATTTTAGAAATAAAAAGAAAAGCCAAGAGAATAGTTTTTAGCAAAGTTGACTAATAAAATTTTATAATATTTTAAAAGGTTCTATAACTAGCTAAGATAAAAATATATCTCTTTCTCTACTACTATATCAGTTATAAGATTTTAATAAGCAATCTTCTAAGTCTCCTTTTTTCAACTTTTATCTTCTCTATCTTAAGTTAGTTTGCTATATCTATTACAGAATAGTAAAAAGGAGGCAATAATGATAAGTTGCCTCTTTATTAGTATCAGATTAGTGCTTTCTCTACTTTTTCATTATTTCTGGTATCTCTAGCTATATCTGAGATATATTTATTTTGATATAGTATCTTTTTTCTTTTACTATTATTAATAAGATATTATTGTAGTATATTACAGACTATATAGAGATTTAGCTGATCTTAGATATCAAGTATCAATATAAGTTATCTATAAATTATCAGTATCTATAATGGTTCTAGTTTCTAAATGAGGAAGCGACTAATTCTGATAGTCCTAAGTAGCTCAAAGAGATACTAAGGGTTTAAGTATTCTTGAAGAATTTCTGAGAGAAAATATTCTGAAGCTTTATTCATGAGAACAAAGGAGATATTTATACAAGATCTGAAAGAAGGATCTGAAAGGATCCGAGAAATCAAAGGAAAATGCTAAGAGGAAAGTTCTCGGCAAAGATGACAAATGATGACAAATAAAGTTCTACAAGTTTCCAGGATATTCAGTGACTAACTAAATAAGTACTAGTTAATGCCCAGTACCAAGAAGGGGATTTCTAAGTATATGGAAAGTGCTGGAAGGTTATAGAATATTCAAGAAAGACAGAGAAAAGAAATAAACTATGCTAAAATGTTACATCTCTCTCTCCTTAAGAATCAACGTCTTTGTTGAATTCTCAAAGTTATACATAATAAACAATAAGACTAAAAGAAACTTCAAATTAAATATATTAACTCATTAGCAAGGATTGGCCATCCTTGTATAAGGTGAGGGCCAACATATCATCTTGATCAAATGAGAACTGGTTCAAATCTCATTAGTTGTAGGATTTATAGGGTTCTCCTATATCTCTTGTTTCTGATGCTATATCCCTTAGAGAGCCCTGATGTGTAATGTGCCTGATCAGTACAGTAGGTCATCTACTATCCAAGGGGAGAACCTCATGGGCAGTCAATGAGTTCCTTTTTGCTCAAACTCTTGGATGAGGTCTTGAGAGTTCTTGAGATTGGCAGCAGGCTCCCAAGTGGCGTCATATTCAGAGTAACCCATCCACTTAACTAGATATTCTGTGCGACAGTATTGGACTTGCTTGTCTAAGATTTTCTCAACTTCATACTCGATGTGGTCTTCAACTATAACTGGTGCTGATGGTGTCGGAATTCGGCCAGGGTATGGGGGTGACTGGTTCCAGGCCTTGAGTTGTGACATATGGAATACTGGGTATATATACATAGTTGTTGGCAAGTTGAGATAGTAAGACCAGGTAGAGACTTGCTCAGTGATTTTGAAGGGTCCAAGATACTTGGGCTGGAATTTGGCTGACTGGCGGTTGACTTGAGATTGAACCTTGATGTTGTCGGCTTTGAGTAGAACCATATTACCAATATTGTATATGATATCTTGCCGCTTCTTGTCTACATACTTAGCTTGATGTTGCTGAGCCTTTTGCAGGTTTGTAGTGGTGATCTTGAGAAGGGAGTCCATTTTGTCAATAAGGTTCTGGGCTGTGGGGACTTGAGTGTGACTGGATTGCTAGAATTGGACTAGACTTGCAGGGGTCTCAGGGTTTTGACTGTGAAGTAGCTGGAATGGGGAAAGGCCAGTTGATGATTGGTTGATATTGTTGTAGGTGAACTTGACATAGGTCAGATAGTGGTCCCAATCATCTTGCTCATAAGACACATAGTTTCTGAGCATTTGTTCAAGTATTCTGTTCATTCGCTCAGTCTGTCCATCAGTTTGAGGATGGAAGGCAGTGGACATAGCAATTTGGGTTCCAAGAGTCTTGAAGAGTGCTTGCCAGAAGTGACTTGTGAACTTGGGGTCACGGTTACTGATAATTACTCAAGGAAGTCCATAATGGCGGAAGACAGTCTTGAAGAAGATTCTTGCAATTTCTGGGGCAGTAGTATTGGTTGTGGTTGGCTCGGCGATTGTAATCTTGGTGAGATGGTCCACAAACACAACAATAGCATCATAGCCTGTTTTGGTTCATGGGAGTTGCACAATGAAGTCCATTGTGACTTGTTCAAACTTCTTGGTCGGAATTGACAAGGGTTGTAGAAGACTGACAGGTGCTTGGTTGCTTGACTTGTTTCTTTGGCAAAGATCACAACTTTGGATATACTCCTTGATTTCCTTGAGCATGTTTGGCCAGTAGTAGTCTTGTTGGATATTCTTGATGGTCTTCTCAGTTCCAAGGTGACTAGCTAGTGGGGAGTTATGATGTTCATGAAGAATCTTATACCATAGTTCAGGGTTGGCAGGAATATATACTTTGTCTTGATAGTACACAAGGTTGTCCTTGATGGTGTACTTTTCCTTGAATTCCTTGGTATTCCTTTGTAGAACCAGAGAGTCTTGTTCATAAGCCTTCTTGATCTGATTGAGGAATTCAGATACCACAGTGACTTGTAAGATTGTGGCAAGATCTGGTCTTCTTAACAGTGCATCTGGTACAACTAGAGTTTTGCCAGGCTTGTAGATGATGTTTGGGGTAAAGGTCTGAAGTAATTGGCTCCACTTGGCTTATTGGTGAGAAAGGGTTGGTTGAGTATTGATATACTGAAGAGATCTGTGATCAGTAATCACATCAAACTCAACTCCTTCTAGGTAGTGTCACCAGGTCTTGAGGGTATGCATGATTGCTAGGAGTTCCTTTTCATGAGTAGCTAGCTTTTGTTCCACTGGGGACAATTTTCTTGATTCAAAGGCAATAGGTCGGTGTCCTTGACCATCATCTTGAGAAATGACTGTACCAATGGTGAAATTAGATGCATCTGTAGTAACTGTGAACTTCAAGTTTGGGTCCATGTTTCTAAGGACAGGTGCATGGGTTAGGTGGTTCTTGAGTTCTTGAAAAGCTTGTTGACAGAAAGCATCCCAGATATAGGGGACATAGAGGTCAGAGTTGGGTTCCTTTCACAGGAGGTTTGTCAAAAATTCTGCAATATCAGAGAAGTTCTTGACAAATCGATGATAGTATCCAGCCAGACCAAGGAAGGACCTGAGTTTAGTGAGATTTGCTGGTACAGGCCACTGTTCAATGGCTTGTATTTTCCTTAGGTCTACTTGAATTCCTTTGGCTGATACAATGTGTCCAAGGTATTCGACTTGATCCTTAAAAAATTCACATTTCTTGAGCTTTGCATAGAGCTTGTTCTTACGGAGAATCTTGAGGACTTGTTCAATGTGCTTGAGGTGTTCTTCTTCAGTACTACTGAAGATCAGGATATCATCAATGTATACCAGTACGAAGATATATAGTTAATCCTTAAAGACAGTTTGCATGAGGTCTTGAAAGGTTGCTGGCGCATTGGTGAGACCAAAGGCCATGACTAGGAATTCATAGAGTCCAAAGAGTATCATGAAGGCAGTCTTGGGTATGTCTTCTGGCTTGATTCGAATTTGGTGATATCCAGAGGTGAGATCGATCTTGGTGAAGTACTTTGCATTCTTGAGAGCATCAAAGATTTGATCTATGAGTGGTAGTGGATAATGGTTCTTGACTGTGATCTTGTTGAGTGCTCAGTAGTCTATGCACATTTGCAGAGTATCATCCTTTTTCTTGACAAATAGGACTGGGGAGCCAAAGGGTGACTTGTTTGGTTGAATGGCTCCTTGCTCAATGAGTTCATTGAGTTCCTTCTTGACTGCTTCAATTTCAAGTAGAGACATGCAGTACATTTTCTTCTTAGGTATAGCTGCATCAGATACCAACTTGATTTTGTAGTCATGGTCTCTTGAAGGTGGTAGGCCAGGTAGTTTGTCTGGGAAGACATCCTTGTACTTGTTCAGTAGTAACTTGACGCTTTCACTAATTGATAGCTTCTTGTCTTCTTTCTTTGGTCGGATCAGTACCACAAAGGCACAGGTAGCTTTCTTGAGGGCCTTCTTGAACTGAATTACTGAAAGAGTAGCAATTGGGGTTCTCATCTGAGTCTTGTCTGGCTTGATGGTAATGTTGGCTCCATCCTGAATCAAGGTGACTTTATTCTTGGTCCAATCAATCTGAGGGTTGTGCTGTATAAGCCAGGGTTTGCCTAGGATCAGGTCATGGTCTCCTAGTGGTGCTACCTTGAAATCTAAACGTTCCCAGTACTTCTGGATCTTGAGAGGAAGTTTAGCAGCAATTGAGTCAATTGGTAAGGTGGTGCCATCTGCAGTGACAACTCCACTATTCTTGCCAGCTGGTTTGGTAAGAATCTTGAGCTTGTCAATGAGGTTCTTGTTGATGAAGTTCCCAACAGCTCCACTGTCTATGAGAACATCTAGTTCTTGTCCCTTGACTAGATCTTTGAAAATGAGCATTGAATTGGCTTGGTTCTCAGCTATACTTGCAACTTTGTCAGTGCTGCCAAAGCCTTTCTGATCTCGCTTGGTTGAGGACAGCTTAGTGACTTCTTTGATGACTGGTAGAGTGGCTCGCTCCAGAATGAGCTGTGCAATTCTGTCACCTTCATTGATGGTATATGGCTGGTTCTTGTGATTGACTAGCAGGACTTGCATTTCGCCTCAGAAGTTAGGGTCAATGACTCCAGCACCAACATCCAATGAGTGCTTGAAGCTGAGGCCAGATCTTGGTGCAATTCTTGCATAATGTTCCTTGGGGATTTTGACTGAAAGGCCAGTTGGAATGAGCCTTCTCTCATGTGCCGGAATAGTGACTTGTTGTACTGCTTGAAGGTCCAAACCAATGACTCCTTCTGACTGTGCTTGAGGGATCTGGGCCTTGGGGTTGACTTGCATGAAATTGAGTACAACTTCTTGTTCAACTGATTGACCTTGAGTGTCTTTGGACAGGACCAGAATCCTCTTTGGTTTGGCAGTTTTCTTGGGACATTTAGTTACAATGTAGCCAGGCTGATAGCAAAAGAAGCAGGCTCCAGCCTTCTTGAGGTGCTCCTTTTCCTTGGGTGTAAGCTTGCCTTTCTTGTTCTTGTCAATAGTGTCTAGGTCCATGGGGGCAGGTCCAACAGTTCTGACTTTGGGTTCTTCCCTTCTGTGGTTGTTGTTGTTGTTGAAAGGCAGTCTCTTCTGTTCAAAGTGGTGACTGTAGGTGATGACATCAAACCTATCAGCAATTTTCATTGCTGTATCTAGGTCCTTGGATTCTTCTAGTTCGACATGAACTTGGGTTTGACCTTTCAGGACTCGAATGTACTTGTCAACCTTCTCATCTTCAGTAATATGTGGTAATTCTAGCAGGATTGACAGGAATTGTGCATTGTATGCTTGCACAAACTTGAGTTGTTTGACATTTGCCAGATGGTCTTGCGTGGCCTTAGTGCTGTTGACTGATTTGAATTGGCCTTGAATGGTATCAGAGAATTCGCCCCAGGTCTTGATTCAGCCAGAGAATCTGGTATTCTGGACATGATTTTGCCACCAGATTGCAGTATTCCCTTGGAGGAGTGTGGTGGCAAATTGGACTAGTGTTGCTTCTTCCAAATTGGTCAGCTCTCCATATTGCTCTAATTGGAAAAGCCAGGCATTGGTAGACAGTCCTCCTCTTTGACCATCAAAGGTGTCAGGCTTCTGAGGCTTGATAGTGACTACTGTTGGATGTATTGATATTGGTGGGGGTGTGGAGGTGTGAGCAGAGGCCTTGCTTTTCTTTCTTTCTATGCGTTCTTGAAGTTGAGCAATCTGAGCTAGTGTATTCTGCAAAAGACTCTCGATGGCCCTATTTGACTGAGTAGGGTTTTGCTGTTCCTCTTCTTCTTGCTGATTGTATGAGGCATTGTCTGGACTGTAGGTACTGTATGAAGGGTTCTACCCATTGTCCTCCATAGTATTGTGACTGATATCTTGAGAGGTGTCTTGATAAGGCTAGGTGTAACTTCACCACTGCTACCAAGTGTAACAGTTCTAGTTTCTAAATGAGGAAGTGACTAGTTCTGGTGATCTTAAGTAGCTCGAAGAGATACTAAGGGTTTAAGTGTTCTCGAAGGATTTCTGGGAGAAAATATTCTGAAGCTTTATTCATGAGAACAAAGGAGGTATTTATACAAGATCTGAAAGAAGGATCTGGAAGGATCTGAGAAATCAAAGGAAAATGCCAAGAGGAAAGTTCTCAGCAAAGATGACAAATTATGACAAATAAAGTTCTACAAGTTTCCAGGACATTCAGTGACTAACTAAATAAGTACTAGTTAATGCTCAGTGCCAAGAAGGGGATTTCTAAGTACACAGAAAGTGCTGGAAGGTTATAGAATATTCAAGAAAGATAGAGAAAAGAAATAAACTATGCTAAAATATTACAAAATTAGTCACTATAATTTAGCCATATATCATATTAAGTGCACTAGGCAACCAGAACTGCCCTACTATACCAACTTGTATAAATAACACAGATAGCCAAATAAGGGCACAAAGTGTTCCTAGCTGGTATGCTATACCAGAATTTGAGATTAGTATTCCTAGCTAGTATACTATACTAGAATTTAAGATTCATGATCCTAATAAGAATAGATAAACATTATCAAAAATAGCAATCTATAGTTAGCTATATAGCAATCAGATAGCAACTATAACTATATAAAATACCCTAGAGACAAGAGTGAATAAATCTTAGTTGGAAAAGTTCTAAAGTAAAAGACAAGTTTATCTAATATACTTCAAAGAATATGTCTGCCAAAAGTAACTTGATTCAGAAAGAATTGCAATATTTAAGAGAAATATCTACTCTACAGCCACTACTTAAGATATTGTGAGCTTTACCTTATTCTCACTCCAGTCTACTTTTAGATACAAAGGAGAAGTCTGCCACTTAAAGCCAGTCTATTTTTTTTTTTTTTTTTTTTTTAATAGATCCAAAGTCCTATGGATTTTATTAGAAGAGAACCTAGACTATATAGACTGAAACTCTTCTCCATCACCCCCCAAGCACTATATTCTCATTAATCTAAGTTAGCTATTGTCTAACAGCTCTATATCTAGTATAGTAGGGTAATATTATCTGTACCTCATTCTGCATACCATACTCTCCCTACTACTAGGGAGAAATAACCATATGTCCACAACTGAAGATATATGCCTGAAACCCCAATGTATATATAAGATCATACCTGAGCCAAATAGAATAGTCTCTATCACTTCAAGGGGAATAACAGATAAAGAAAAATCTCTATCAAAGTACAGTACAGTGGACAGGGTCTGGTTCTCTCAAATAAGATAAGTAAAGGACTTATATGTAAGATAAGAGAAGACCCTCAATACTCTACTACTCAAGTCTATAAGCCTTGATCACATTGTCATATCAGCTCTTAATTCCAGTTAAATATAGCTAAGACACCTAATATAAGTAGTCTCAGGTCCCTTGATCTCTCTCAATGACCAGGGCCCAATTCTACAAATTGCTAAAAGAAACCAAGAGTGATATCTACTACCTAACCACTCTATATCAATCAGAAGGTCCCACCAATGTAGCACCTGCCCTAGCCCTGATAACTATCTCTAGCTTAGCACTCTACTGGTCTACCATAATTATCCTTCCTCTTATCTGTAATAGCCATCTTCTCTCTTATCTCAACTCTATCCAAAAAGTAGTCACCTATGCTAGAACTATACTTACTAGGAAGCTTGCCAAAGCTCAGAGGGCCCCATCATAAGTACTGAAGACCTGCAGATAACCTATACTAGCACTTGATATCTAAGGTCAGTCAATTCCATATGTAGCCCATGATACTTCAGATGACACCTTGTTGATAATGGTAAAAAAAAGAAAGCACTACACCAAAATGAGTATACTCCAGATACAGCTGAAGATATCAGAAACTATGAAAAAGTAGAGAAGACACTGATCCAATACTGATAAAGGGACAACTCATCACTATTGCCTCCCTCTCACTACCCTGCAATAGGTACAGCAAACCAACCTGAGGTAGAGGGGGTATTATTTGTGGAAAGTGGACTTGGAAGGTTGTCTACCAAACCCTGTAACTGGTAAAGTAGCAGAGAAAGGAGCTCTGTTTCTCAAAGCCAGTCTAGAATAAGACACACTTTCACAGTAAATCCATTTGTGCAAACAAAGCAGTCTTTGACATAACTTTGCTCAAGAGAAGTCCACCAAGAAGCCAGAAGAATCCATATCATTTTGAATAATCCACCGATTCAGGAATAATCTATGCCAACCAAATAATCTGCCGATTCAGGAAGAATCCATGCCACCCACCATATTAAGAAATCCGAAATCGTCCGTGTTATGCGAAACAGAGAACTTGCACCCATTTCTGAGAGAAACTATTGAACATTTTGTTGCTTTTTGACTAAGTAACTGGGGGCTCAAGCCAATCTACATAGCAGCCCCAACCTTGTAATTTGCCTCCATTGAGCCGGCACATTACAATAGTTATGCGCTCAAAATCATGATTTTGTGTCAAAAATTGGTAAGAATTTTTTTTTTACTTTACTGTTTAAGTCCAGCTTAAATAATTATACCTTGAGCTCATCTTAATTACTTTTGTAATACTTTAAGGACTTCTTGAAAATAATACAAATTATTTAAGATATACTCAAGATATACTCATATACATATTTGGGATGTATTTTAAAAAAGGATTACTATAAAGATCCTTGTTTATTTTTAGACAGATTCTATTAAGTATTGCGCGGTCAATTTCTGGAAACCAGAATTTGATGCCGGTTTCGTATATACACATGAGGCAGTCGACTAATTGGAATGATGTCGGTGCTGGTGCAATGCGAAGTCGAAAAGCGGTTCTCGCGAAAGCTCATTCGGAATTTAGAAATTAGGGGTAATGTGAGATTACGAGCAATAAGACATTCTGGGATTGGCTACTTCAAAAGTTTCTAGCTCCTTCATCCCGGTGGTCAATATAGATCGTACTTGCCCAATTTCTGGAAATTTAAGTACTTGAATGTCTCAGCGCCCGACAATAGCATAGCTTGTGGGATAGCGATAGAAATGATAAGTGGTGTTGAGGCAGTTGTATTCGATTACATGAACTGGGTTTGTGGTCGACAACATTTGGAATCGACGTACATTAATAACGAGTTGTAAATCCCAACATGTATAACCCAAATAACTGATAAGCAGGTAGAAGAAAAATCAAAGAAATGTAATACCGCATATCTGGAGGCTTTTCGCCGTTTGAAAAATCACGTGTAAAGTTTGGAATTACGTTGTATATACTTAGAAATAAAACAAGAAATGAGTTGAAAGTAAACGGGTTAATCACCAATAAGAGGTTACGTGAATGTTCAAAAAAGTTACATTTGCTCATCGCAGTATTAAAACGTGTTGTAGCGTCGATCGTCGATATCACTAGTCCAGTCGGCATCGTAAGAGCCGGATAAACGTATATGTCGTTTGTTACGGATGTCGTTATTACGGGTGCCGTTACTCCCGCTTAAATCGTGGTTGTCTCGGAGGTTGTTTCGGACTTTTAGGATTTTTCGGACTTCCTTAGCTTGACAGATGTATCCGCCGGAGTTGCGGTAGGCTTACGGTTTGATTAATGCGCAGGCGTAGGCTACATGCCGTTGGTGGGCCTCAAGTTTATCCCAGTCGCGAACTTTGTTTCGAACTCTAGATTTGCGTCCATTTTCGGCTGTATAGTTCTTATGGCTCCACGCCTTCGTTGGCTGTTTTGACCGCCGTTCTCCTTCTCCTTGCGATAACAATCTCGCTCGCTGTAATATCAAAAACTATATAATCACGTCAACCCGAACCATGTCCACCTGAACCACGTCCATTGAATAATTTATTACAATGATAAAATGGAAATAATAAGGTATCCAGCTGTATTTTATAGCGCCCGCCGACCCTATCCCACCCCGGCGCTTTCACTCCCGCTGACCTCCACCGCCCACGCCCCACCCCGAACCCCACCCCATGCCCTCCACCACCTCTCCATGCCCCAACCCAAACCCCACCCACTCCCTCCACCATCTCCCCACACCCCAACCCAAATCCCACCCCCACACCTTTCAC
>RBNI01006036.1:0-11816 GCA_003990745.1 Jimgerdemannia flammicorona
CCCTCCTATCCCTTCCCAATGAAAGACCACTTTGTCAAACACAATTGCCACCCTCCCACCACTCTGCTCACAAATCCTTATTACCAAACTGTGTCATCTCCTACCCAGCGGACCCCAACCAACCCACCATCCAGTCAACAAATCCCCCAACAGCTCCTCTCACTGTTCTACCTTCTCCTGCAGTCCCATCTGCCTTCCCTCCTCAAATACAAATAGCCAATGACCCGCCAGTCCTACCCACACTGCCAACACCCAGCCTACAGTGAGCCAACTATCACCCACCCTCCCTACTAGCTGAGATTTCAAGTCATCCCAGCAGCCCCCCACACCAACCAGCCTCTGCTCCACACCCAGTCTATTCCTGATTACTACCCAAAAGTCCCCCAAAACCTCACACTCCCCTAGTCAATGTTCTGGCATCTGTACCAGACCCCCAGCCTGCCCTACATTGTAACACTCCTCACACTCAAAGTGACCACCATCCACCAGGTGCTCAGTATGGAAATTCAATATGATATTCCTCTGCAGGACCCGCCACCATACCACCCAATACTTAGGAGGAAGCCACCATCACACCTCTGCACTCCAAGACCAGATACCTGCCCAGTCCCACTCCTCGCTGATCCCTGCAGCCTGCCAGCCACTTGGCCAAAGATCCAGGCCAAGATGCTGCTGACACTCCACTCCATCCCCAATAGCAAATGTATTAAGTGGAGCACCCCCTAGGAGTAGCCTATCCCAACTCCACATACCAGACCCCAACATCATCTCTCCCTCATTGCTCTGCTAACACAGGCCAATTCTGTGGGCTCCCTCTACCACTCCCCACCAAAAGCCCTTAAATCACAGCTGCTAAGCACCATTCAGCCCCACCATAGAGAGCAGATCTCCAGAGGACCCTCGAGGGAAGGATCTCATCTCCCACACCTTCTGCAGCAGAGGCACCCAACCCCCGCCCCGCAGTTCAGCAGCTCTCTTCAACCACCAGACTCGCAAGCAGTGCAACTGCTTGGGGAATGACTTCATAGCATTTATCAAATCCTAAATATCCAGCTGTAGGGACATCATAACATTCAAATAGGATAGTCTTTCAGAGGTCTCAGTTGTTTGGAACATACAATCTGTCCTTGTAGTAGATGGCATTGTCCTTGAGTTAGTATTGATTGTACCAGGTATGCTTGTCAGCATCATCACTGTTCAGGATTTCTCAGAGTGCTTGAGCTTCTTTATCATTAGTACAGGCTGTGATAATTTGTTCCATGATGGAGTTTGTAACTAGGGTAAGAGTTTGGATGACTTCTTCAATAGGTGATCTGGAGATTGCATTGGCGACAATGTTTTCCTTACCAGGGCGGTACTGGATTTCATAGTCAAAGTTGGTGAGGACTTTCATCCATCTGGCTTGCTTTTGAGAAAGGATAGCCTGGGTCTTGATATTGACTAATGACTTGTAGTCAGTTAATACAGTGAAGTGTGCTCCTTCTAGGTATGGTCACCATTTGATCAGAGTGTCTACAATGGCTAACATTTCCTTCTCGTGAGTTATGTAGTTGATTTCGGCATCATTGAACTTGCGGGAGTGATAGGCCACAGAGTGTCCTTTTTGCATGAGTACTGCTCCAAGAGCTAGGTCAGAGGCATCGGTGGTAACTTCATATAGTAGGGCAGGATTTGCCGCTTAAAGTACTGGAGTGGTTATCAAAGCATCTTTCAATGCTTGAAAGGCTGTATCTTGTTTGGGTCTCCAATTTGCAAGATTGTTGAAGTCTTTCTCTTATTTCATGGTCCAGGGCTGTTCTTCTTTCTTGCTATGCTTGGTCATTTGGGTAAGGGCAGTGGCGATTTTGGCGAAGTTGGCAATAAATTGTCTGTAATAGTTCACTAGTCCCAGGAATGACTGGAGGTCTTTCAGCTTCTTGGGTCTGGGCCAATCTTTGATTGTGGAGATTTTGCTGGAGTCCACTTTGATTCCATTTGGTGTGACAATGTGTCCAAGGAATTGGATTTCTTTCAGGAGAAATTCGCACTTACTGAGTTTTGCAAAGAGTCTGTTCTCTCAGAGTTTCAGTAGTACTAGCTCAAGGTGTTCGAGATGTTCCTCCAGGGTTTTGCTGAAGACTAGAATGTCATCAATGTAGAAAATAATGAATTTGTCCAGATATGGATGCAGAATGGTATTCATCAGTATCTGGAAGATTGCAGGAGCATTAGTTAAGCCAAAGGGCATAACCAGGAATTTGAAATGTCCATAGTGGGTTCGGAAGGCTGTCTTATAGATGTCTTCTTCTTTCATGGCAATTTGCCAGTAACTATTTCGCAGGTCAAAAGAGCTCATGAATTGAGGGTTGGTAAGCCTATCGAATATTTCATCGATTCTGGGTAGTGGGCAACAGTTCTTGATGGTCTGTTCGTTGAGGTCACGGTAATCAATACACATTCGCAGATCTCCTCCTTTCTTGACAATAAAGAGGACTGGTGCACCATAAGGTGATACACT
Organism: Jimgerdemannia flammicorona; assembly: GCA_003990745.1. Taxonomy (NCBI): domain Eukaryota; kingdom Fungi; phylum Mucoromycota; class Endogonomycetes; order Endogonales; family Endogonaceae; genus Jimgerdemannia; species Jimgerdemannia flammicorona. The sequence goes on from RBNI01006036.1 coordinate 2,498, forward strand.
GGGTCTGATGAATCCTTGTTCCAGGAGTTCATCAATTTCTTTCTTGAGTGCATCGATTTCTCTCGGAGATATGTGGTAGATTGACTTGAAGGCTGGCTTGGCATCTGGAATAGTCTTGATGGCATGGTCCACTGCTCATTTGGGAGGTAGGCCTTTTGGGAGTTTCTTTGGGAATATGTCTCGGAATTTCTGGAGTAGTGGTCTGACATGGTTGTCAACTTTGGAAAAGTCTTCTTCAGAATTCTTGGGTTCTCCTTTGGATGGATGGATGGAGATAGTGAAGAGAGGGCATTTCTTGGCCAATTTCTTGAGTTGTAGCTTGTTGATGTGGGTGATCTTTGGTCCAGGGTCACTAGAGTTGAGTGGGTCCTTTTCACCTTGTAGTTTGAAGTTGTGGTATCCTTTCTTGATGGTCATAGAATGGTTTACCCAATCGATCATGGGGTTCTCTTGTTTTAACCATAGAGTTCTAAGGATGATTTCATTGTTAGGGAGTGGTACAATTTGAAGGGTAACATGTACTCGATAGTCACTGATTTGACAGAGTAGGTTGTGGACTTCCTTGCTAATGACATGTGAGGTTCCATCAGCTGTGGCAACTGCTTGAGTTTGTTGTACCAGAGAGGTGAAGACCTTGAGTCTGTTGGCTGTTTCTTCGTTGATGAAGTTGCCTGAGGCACCACTGTCTATCATGATCTTAACAGGTGCTCGGTTGACAAAAGCTTTAAGTGTAAGCAGTTTATCTGATCCAATGGTAGTGATTTCAGTTATAGGAGCTTTTCTTCTGTTGGTTCTTCTTTGAGCCAGTTCATTGATACAAGAGAAGCAATCATCAATCATTCGGGAAGAGTACATTCCAATGCCATGGGGGCATCGGGTACTTGGTACATATCCATCTTTGATTTTCTTGTAGAATTGTTCTTCTTTGTTCATGGTAGGTTGGACTGGGGCCTTGTTTGATGAACCAAATCCTTTGGATCCTCTGATGGTAGGCAGTAGTTCTGAGACTTCCTTGACTGTCAGGGTTGATTCGATTTTTTCGAATAGGATCTGAGTAATACAGAATCCAATGGGAATCTTGAAGGGTGTCCAACTGTGGTTTCAGATGAGAATAATAATTTCACCTGTGTAATCTTCATCAATGACTCCTCCTTTTACTGAGAGTCCTTTCAATGCTAGGCTGCTGCGACAGCATATTCTTCCAACATATCCTTCAGGGATTTGGATGCTGATTTCTGTGTAGACTTGTTTGACTTCTCGGTTGGAGACTGTAGCTTCTTCAGCTGCATACAGGTCATATCCAGCTGCTTTCTGACTTCCTTTGGATGGGGCCTTAGCAGTTTGTCTTAACTTGACAAAGTCTAGTGTTCTGGTGGTTAGGTTGTTGAGGTGGTGCAGAGTGGTAACTATTGCTCATGTTGTTGTTCGAGGTTTTCAGTTAGGGCAGGCACTGGCCATGTGTCCTGTCTTTCAGCAATAGAAGCATGCTCTGCTTCTTCTAAGTTCATTCCTTTCTCCTTCAGTGAGTTTCTTGAAGGTACTCGGCTGAGTGGGTTCATGATTTCTGGGTGTCCATGAAGTGGATGTTGAGGGAGCTCAGGATACTTCATGCTTAGGTTCTTCTTTCTTGATCCAAGTCTTTTCCTTATTATTGAATTGTCTTCGGGGCAGAATGGGTCCAGCTGTTAGGATCTGCTTGACCATAGTCTTGATTCTTACCAGGTACTATTGTTGGTGGTCACAACCAACTAGGCATCCTTGTTCTCAGATTTTTCTAGTAAGCCATTCAGGCAGGGCATCAAATAAATGATCTGCTCTTGTACCATTTCGTGCTTCATCATTGGCAATATATCCTAGGCCAACCGTGTTCAGGAGTGACTCAAGTTTTGTACAGAAGGTTTCGAATTCCTCCTTACCATATACATCGAATTTGAGGTTGTGGAGTTTTACTCAGGATTCAGCAATCATGGTTTCACTGTAATATTGAGCAATCATGAGTTGTTTAAGTCTGGGGGCTGCAGGATGGTCTCCATATTCTGGGGCATTCTGAGCAACTACTGCAGGTCGGGTGTCCCATGTGAGGGGTTTTTCGGGAAGGGTTCACCACCATTCTTTGGCAGGTCCTCGGAAGAATGTAACAACTTGGCAGACATAGGCTGTAGTAGTAGCAAAGAGTTGTTCCAAAGTGTGGTCTTGATTGTTTGTCAGAATGTGGTCAGCAACTCATTCATTGGTCTATTGATTGGCTTCGAAGTTGGTGTCAACTACACTAATGAAGGTTTGGACTTCTTGTGCAGTACTATTGAAGGTAGGTAGACTCAGATTTTTTGTAGGTCGGGTCTGTTCAGCTAAGGCAGTAATGGTTGCTGCCATTATGGCTACCTGAGCTGTGAGGTCTAAAATCTGTTGGTTTGCCATGTTGTTTACTGGAGGCGGTTGAACTACTGGTAGTGGTGTTACTGGTACTACTTGAGGTACTGGTGCAGAGTGTGATGGGGTTCTTTGAGTCTGTGTAAGTTGCTGGAGTAATAGTTGTGGGTCTGGAGTAAGGGCTTGATAGATGGCTGTCTGTTACTGTGTAGGTGTATTCTGTCCTGATGGAGGTACGTCTCCTTCAGTGGTATATCTGGGATCGAATTCACTGAGATACTCCTTCTCTTCTTCAGTTTGGTCCCCGTGTAATTGGGTTTGCTCAGCGTCAAAGTAGACAGAATCAGTTGTATATCTGATTTCAGATGGACTTAATTCAAAGTCAAGTTCTGGTTCGGTATTGGTTTCAGATTCAGGTAGGGCTGTAGCAGGGCCTGCTTCAGGTTCAGGATCAGATAGTTGATGAAGAGTTTCTCTTGCTTCTTCCTTAAGAATATGGCAGGCCTTGCTGTTCTAGAATCAGTAGTATAATACAGTCTTGGTTCTGGTTCAGTGAAAGTCAGTAGAGTTGAGCCACTTGGCTACAGAGGCTTGGGCTTCATGAGGAACTAAGGCTAGAAAGACTACTGCTGGTTGTCCTAGGTCACTCGAATTTGTGGAGCTGATAAAACTCTTGTTGAGAAGAGTAAAGAAGGCTTCTATAAGACCTTCTTCATCTTGACTTGCTGGGTATAGTGCAAGGAGTTCGGTGAATAGGTGTTCACCTATTTGCTGGTTTAATCAGAGTACTTCTTTCTTTGAATGAAGTTTATCCCACTTGTTGTAGGTGTGGAGGTCAAATTGTCCTTGTACGTCAGGTTCAATTCTCTCCAGATTGTTAGATGGTTCATGATAAATTCCAGGTCAGAGGTTGGGCTTTATACCAACTTATAGGAATTCACAGAAGGGTTTGTAGCAGGGTGAGGAAGCATCTTGAAGTAGAATTGGATTGTAAACCGCTGCTACCAAGTTGTAAGAGGGTTGCTTTTTAGGGTAACCATTACATAGTTCTGAAAGGGTTTTCTGGAAGTTCTGGAAGACTGTTTTCTTATGGTCAAGATCAATTTCATATGGAGTACATCCTCTATACTTATTGATTTCAAGATCAGATTGATGTCTCAACCAAAGTCCTTTTTTGGACTAGTTCTGGATGTTTAGGATTTTCCGTATTTCAGGAAGTTCGAGAAACTAAGACCAGCTTAGTTGAATTGGCATATCGCTGCAGACAATACCCAATTAGGAAATTTTGTGATGGGGTTAGGAGTAGGACCTAACAGGGAGCAGATTTACTTAAGAGTGGTTTGTGGGTTATTAAATAGGTTTATTCGCTATTCATGATATTGCTATACTAGGAGTAGTTGTGTGAAGGTATATTGTGGGGAAGTATTCAGGATTATTCTTGTGTGTTCGAGTCTGTTCAAGTCTGAGATTCTGAGGTCTGGGGAAGGGGTATTTATACTAGTGAGGGGCTATCTGGGCTAGGCTAGATATGGATATAGCACTAAGTACTTTGCTGAGTCAGAATGCAGTCATGTAGTACAAGTGTGATCTGATGTGTCAAGAGATCATCTGACTGCTGAGTCAGTTTACAGTCACGTTGTACAAGGCTAATCTAACTATACTATGACTGCTAATCTATTTATAGGTTTAGGTGCTGTCTGAGTAGTCTTTGATGACATCACTATTAATGACATCATTACTGGCAAAGTCTGAGCAGTTTTCTGACTTCTGATATCATCAGTTTCAAGATGTCGTCACTTCTATCTCTTGTAGAATTAAGGCTGTCCTTGGTGGCAGTGGTTGTACAAGGATAATAGGTCTTGGTTCTCTTTTTTTTTTGGTCTGCTGGCACATTTGCGAGGACTGGCCATTCTCGTCTAGGGCGAGAGCTCCCAATGTTGCAGCTGGGGGTTCAAACCTCTCGGAAATGATATTTTCTGTAATCCGAGGCAATTTCTAGTAGTAATATCTGTCATGTGGATGGCTTGAGATTGGTTTCGACATTGTCGGCTTTCTTGAGTTCAGATGAAGCATCCGTCACTCTCCAACAGAGGTGACACAGATAGAGCGAATGGAGTTATTCAAATGTGTTTTGCTTCTACTAAGTAATGAGGTCTTGTATAGTTGCAGTGTATCTTGGTCTTGAGTTGATAAGTGCAGTTCATGAACCTTTTGGTAGATGAGATAGGGTTCTTCTTGTCTCAATTTGAGTTTGGTACTTTCGGTTTTCTTTTGTAATAGTACAGTACACCAAACTAGTTATAGCGGTTCGGAGTCAGTCTTATGGTTATAGTACTTCTTCTAGTATTCTTATATCTTGGCAGTGGGTTCTCGTGCTTGCTGGCATATTTTGTGTAACCAGATGATCTCTTGTTTTGTAGTCTCGCATGTGGTTTCCAAATTAGTTCTGAGGATGCCATGCGATTTTGGTGGCTTGGAGGTTGTGCGCTTACAGGTACTCTCTCTCTTATCAGGTGAGGTCCTACTGCAAGGAGCCAGGCAGCAGAGGATGTACTGATGTATGGTACCCAGCAAGTATATTTTGGAGTTCTGGATATGGTGAAAGGGGGTCAGGTGGTGGCAGTTGGTGAGGATGAGCTGGTGGATGTGATAGAGAAGGAGTGGGATAAGACTGTGAGTGCAGGAGCAGATACTACAATACTGAGTGCAGGAAGACCAGTGTCTCTGAGAGGGAAGGAGGTGGGAAATCTACTGTGGATGAGCTGGATAATGAACAACTTTGTAGCAGAAGAGTTGGAAGAAGTAGACCTGAGGGTGATGAGTGAGGAGCATTGGGTACAGATTCTGTATGGTAATGGAGTGGTAGAGGCACTGAAGGCAGAGGTACTTGCAATTTTCCTGGAGAAGGAGGAGTATGAGGTTGATAAGAAAAGGGAGGCCAAGCTGGCAATTGTTGCTGGTGAGAGAGCTGCATACTGTTAGGCAGAGTATCATGGATTGTAGCTCTGGCAGGAGGCCTGTCTGGAGTATCAGAAGGAGTTTGAGGAGAAGGAGGATAGGGAGATGGCTGAACTTCTGGTTGGGTTGGAGGTGAAGATGGCTGCAGAGGAGGAAGTGACTGCTGAATATAACTTGGATGTGGTAAGGGAGGGGATGAATGTGGATTTGTAGAGAATGAGCAGTACTTCTAAACATTATTCTCAATGAATAGTATAACTAATATTTTTTCTCTAAATGTGAATAGGTTACAGGGCTCTGGGCAGTATAAGAACATTTTCAGTTAGCTTAAGGGATTGGAGGCTGATCTCTTTCTGCTGCAGGATGTATATTGTAAGAATAATATAGATCAAGTAGAGTGGACTAGAGAATGGGGAGAAGCTATTGCTTGGATGAGCAAAGTGGTGGTTTTGGTGTGGAGAGGTAAAGGGGATCTGAGTGGAATTAGGAGCTGGGGAGACTGATTGGTATGGGGGGAATAGCATTGACCAGGGTAGAAGCTAGTGAAAGTTGGCTCTCGCTACTGCCCTACAAATAGGAGTGAGTGGATTATATGGATTATGGGTCTCTTAGAGGAGGGTGCATTCTTGGAGAATAGGGTGGATGTTCTGGAGAGTGACTTCAATATGGTGCGAGATCTTCAGTTAGATAGAACTGATGGAGGGAGGAGTACTGGTGAAAGGAGTGATGACTTGGATATATGGGAGGAGGTGGAGAACCTTAGCTCCTTGAAAGATATGAGCAGAATGCAGTAGAGAGAAAAGAGGATTTAAACATACTGGGTGAATAGACTAGGTATAGAGATTGACTGAATACTGATAGCTGAATACTGAGGTGGAGATGTTTGAAGGTCTCTGGAGATGGAGTAGTGCCTATGGTCAGATTACTGGAGATTGTTAGGGTAGGAGCAGTTTGGAGGGAGTGAAGATAGACCTGGATATTGATACCTTAACTCCTCTCTGCTGGCAGAGAAGGTGTGGTGGGATCTATGGGCAGAGAAAATTCAGGGGAAAATCACTAGCTGGAAATATAAGGGTGTATCAGTAGATGTCTGGTGGATAAAGTTGAAAGAGGATGTGAGGGTTTACTGGAGAGGTGCTGGTAGGGATGCTGGGAGGTGGAGAAGGAAGAGAGTGAGGTATACTTCCAATAGGTTGGTTAGATTGCAGATGGAATAGGCTAATTTGATAAACTCTGGAGAAGTGGATGATTAGAGGGTAGTGTGGGTGAAGCTGGAAGTAGTGGAGTTGCAACAAGTATTGAGAGAGGAGGAGGAGATGCAGATGAAAGGAATAGCAGCTAGATTGAGGTAGCAGGGGTTCGAGGAAGGGGAGAGGCCCACTAGGTATTTGTTAAAACTCCTCTGAGCTAGAAGGGTGTGACATTGATGGGATGGAGTCCTTAATGCAGAGGGGGAAATGGTTCATAGTACACAATAGATCTTGGGGGAGCTGAAGGAGCAGTGGAGGGGTCTATGGAGTAAGGAGGAAGGGGGTGCCAATGCAGAGGCAATTGGAGATACTCTGGAGAATTGAGAGCCACCACAAGTAGAGGGCCTGGAGGATTTGATCCTACTGGTCCAAGAGGAGGAGATCCAGAGAGTCCTTATGGCAACTAAGCTTGGAACAGTATCAGGGGAGGATGATCTACCTTGGGACTTTTGGAAGAAGATGATAAAAGTCCTAGAAGTATTAAGAGAGATGGCTGCCCTCTGTGACATTGTTCTTCTGAATGGCCAGTGGGTGGGAGGGCAGGACCTAGGGATGGTGGCCCTGTTGTATAAAGACAAGGGGAGGAGAGAGGATTGGAAGAACTGGAGACCAATCATGCTTCTGGATATAGACAGGAAGTTAGTTATTAAGGTGATTGTAGCAAGATTACAGAAGGTTGCCCAACAGGTATTGGGTAAGGAGCAGCAGGGTTTTGTTCGAGATAGACTTATCAGGGATGAGACAGCTTGGGTCCATGGTATCATTGAAGGGGCATGGACTAGTAGATTGGATGAGAGACTGGTCTTTTTGGACCAAGAGAAGGCCTATGACTATATCTGGCAGATGTGGTTGGGCAAGGTGCTAGACAGAATTGGAGTTCCTTTACTATTTCGAGTTTCTATATTGAATCTGTTGGAGGGCAGTAGAGCAGCGCTGATGTGTAATAGTTACCAAGGTCTGGCATTTCCCTTAGAGAGAGGAGTTCTTCAGGGAGATCCACTGTCTCTTATTCTATATGCCCTTTCACTGAAACCTTTGATAGATAGGATTCAGCAGAAGGTGGTAGGGCTCTCTATTTATGGTGTAGTGTGGATGGTAGGGGTCTTTGCAGATGACATGGTAGTTGGACTTGGATCAGTAGTAGATATTGAGGCTCTTAAAGAGATGGTAGAATGGTATGAGACACACTCTAGAGCAAAACTCAACTGGTATAAGTGTGAGACAATAGTGTTAGGAAATGGGTTAGTAGGAGGGGACATCATTGGAACAATTGTCTCTGCAGGAGAGGCAGTGAGGTATCTAGATATCTTCCTTTCTATATATGGATCTGTCTTGCCATGAGTGTGGTGGGAGAGGAGGGTGGCCATCTGGGGAGAGGCTCTTAGAGGCTGGAGAGATTGCCACATCTCCGTGGCAGACCAGGTATTGATTCTGAATGTCTACTGGTTCCCTAAGCTATGGTATATGGCCTATCACTTGGACTTTTCTGCTTGAGTGATGAAGAGACTGATGAAACTGACTAGAGATTGAATTTTGGCTGAGAGGCAGTTCTAGATCAGTTGAGATACCCTTTCAATACTGGTAGTTTGAGGGAGGCTTGGACTGGAGGATTTTCCTAAGAGGCTGTACTGTCTAAGAGCTTGGTGGTTGAAGCAGACTGTGGAACTGAGGGGAGGGGGATGGGTGCCACTGATGCAGAAGGTGTAGAAGATGAGATTCTCCCTAAGAGAGTCCTTGGGAGATTTACTATCCCTGGTAGGCCTGGGAGGGAGTCATCAGCTTAGGTATAAAGGTTTCTGGTAGGGGGTAGCTGATAGAGCACACTGTATAGGCTTGTACTGGTATAGTAATGAAGGAGAGATGTTGTGGGGACCAGCTATGTAGAGATGAGATAGACTGCTTTTGGGGGGCATCCCACTTATTGAGTTTGATATTAGAGATGGAGTAGAGTATCAGTGGGGACTCAGTTAGAATCTTTGGCCTAGAAGTTGGCAAGCAGTGAGGAGTGAGATTGAGAAGGAATCTGAGCATAGAGTGCTGAAGTGTGAAGGTAGCTTCCTCTCAAGTTCTGGGTAGTATAGTGGCAAATACTATGGAGGAATGTTATGTTGAATTTCTGTACTAGACATTTAGTAGATAGTGGACTACTGGAATGTGAGGAGTGCTATAATGTAGGACAAGTTGGGGGATTTGTGCAGACTCCAGAACATTGGCTGAGAGAGTATGAGGTTCTGGGGGACTTTTAGATAGTGGTAGGAGACTGGCTGGGTATAAAGAGGAGACCAGATGGGAAGAGAGGTCACTAGGAAGATTTGCAAACTAGGTTAGTGAGAGATGTGGGCAATGAATGGCTCACTGTAAGGTAGGTTTTATCTATATGGGTAGGGTTGACTAGACATTGGCTCTTTGTTTTTGAAGAGAGCTGATAGCTGGATTTGTAGGAGAGGTTATTGAGATAGGAGGGGTTGATGGGAGATTTGCTGAAAGGGTGGTGGATTGGATGGGGTCCCCAGGGTAGGTGTCGCCACTGTCTGATAGAAGAAATTTATGAACAGAGTAGTGGGCAGATAGAGGTGAATAATGACCTAGTAGTCTTTAATAGAGAGAGTATATAGAGAGAGAGAGGGGGGGCCCCTAGAGAGATCAGATAGGGGTGGGATTAGATAGAGTTGGGCTCAATATATTATATATTGGATAGACAGATGTATTAATAAAGGAAGGAGTCTAAGAGACTATAAAAA
>RBNI01006037.1:0-11815 GCA_003990745.1 Jimgerdemannia flammicorona
TGATGGAGCGCGTCGTGTTGGAGCGCGTCGTGGTGGAGCGCATCGTTGTGGAGCGAGTCGTGGTGGAGCGCGTCTTGGTGGAGCGCGTCGTGATGGAGCGCGTCGTGGTGGAGCGCGTCGTGATGGAGCGCGTCGTGGTGGAGCGCATCGTGATAAGGCCCGCGGGTGCGACCGTGATGGTGGAGGGCGTCGTGATGGTGGAGCGCGTCGTGATAGGGCCCGCGGGGCGCCGCGTAGCCGTAGCCACAGGGCGGTGGGGGGGCGTCGTGGTGAAGGGCGTCTTGGTGGAGCTCGTCGTGATGGGGCACGCGGAACGCGACATAGTAGCCGCCACGAGACGGCCTTCAGTGATGGAGCGCGTCACGGCGGAGGGCGTCGTGATAGAGCCCATCGTTGTGGAGCGCGCGACGTAGTTGTAGCCATGGGGCGGCCTTGAGTCGTAGAAGTTGCAGCGGAGGGCGTCATGGTGGGGCGTCGTGGCGGGGCGTCGTGATAGGGACGGGGCGCGGCGTGGTGGCAGCCACGGGACTGCCTTGAGTGATGGAGCGCGTCGCGCCGTGATAAAGTGTATCGTGGTAGAGCGCGTCGTGATAGGGAGCGCGTCGTGGTAGGGCCTGTGAGGTGCATTGTATAAGCAGCGGTGGGACTGTAGGGCATGGTGAGCGCGTGAAAGTTGAGGTAGGTTTGGGTGATATCTTGTCTTGGGGTTGTTATGAGTACAGGTTGGAGGGAAGAAAAGAAGGTAGTAAAATAATCGAGATACGGAACGCGAATACTATAAACATTGAAAAAAAAAATTCTCTGTTGATATCACCATCCTCCCAGCACAGTGGCTGAGACCATATGTCACCACTATGCCATATATACATTTACTAGGAAAATATATCTCTCTAACATTTTAGTGTAGTTTATTTCTTTTCTCTGTCTTTCTTGAATCTTCCAGCACTTTCCACGTACTTAGAAATCCCCTTCTTGGTACTGAGCATTAACTAGTACTTATTTAGTTAGTCACTGAATGTCCTGGAAACTTGTAGAACTTTATTTGTCATCATTTGTCATCTTTGCTGAGAACTTTCCTCTTGGCATTTTCCTTTGATTTCTCAGATCCTTCCAGATCCTTCTTTCAGATCTTGTATAAATATCTCCTTTGTTCTCATGAATAAAGCTTCAGAATATTTTCTCCCAGAAATCCTTCGAGAATACTTGAACTCTTAGTATCTCTTTGAGCTACTTAGGATCACCAGAACTAGTCGCTTCCTCATTTAGAAACTAGAACCATTACACTTGGTAGCAGCAGTGAAGTTACACCTAGCCTTATCAAGACACCTCTCAAGATATCAGTCACAACACTATGGAGGACAATGGGTGGAACCCTTCATACAGTACCTACAGTCCAGGCAATGTCTCATACAATCAGTACAATCAGCAAGAAGAAGAGGAACAGCAAAACCCTACTCAGTCAAATGGGGCCATTGAGAGTCTTTTACAGAATACACTAGCTCAGATTGCTCAACTTCAAGAATGCATAGAAAGAAAGGAAAGCAAGGCCTCTGCTTATACCTCCACACCTCCACCAACATCAATACATCCAACAGCAGTCACTATCAAGCCTCAGAAGCCCGACACCTTTGATGCTCAAAGAGAAGGACTGTCTACCAATGCCTGGCTTTTCCAATTGGAGCAATATGGAGAGCTGACCAATTTGGAAGAAGCAACACTAGTCCAATTTGCCACCACACTCCTCCAAGGAAATGCTGCAATCTGGTGGTGAAATCATGTTCAGAATACCAGATTCTCTGACCGAATCAAGACCTGGGGTGAATTCTCTGATGCCATTCAAGGCCAATTCAAACCAGTCAACAGCACTAAGGCTGCATGAGACCATCTGGCAAATGTCAAACAACTCAAGTCTGTGCAAGCATACAATGCACAATTCCTGTCAATCCTGCTAGAATTACCACATGTCACTGAAGACGAGAAGGTCGACAAGTATATCCAAGGTCTGAAAGATCAAACCTGAGTTCATGTAAAACTAGAAGAACCCAAGGACCTAGATACAGTGATGAAAATTGCTGATAGGTTTGATGTCATCACCTACAGTCATTACTTTGAACAGAAGAGACCACCTTTCAACAACAACAACCACCACAGAAGGGCAGGGACTCTTTCACTAGTAACATTCAGTTGATACAAGACTCAAGCGATACTTTTGACAATGTTTTGGTGAAAGGCAACTAGCAACATGGTGAGCAATGACCATACAGGTACGCGTACTAGGTTAGGTAGATCTAGGGCCTTTGACTGGCAGTAGGTGGGGAGGGGTTATGGTCTGGGGATGGGGGCCTTCGGGAGACCAAAGAATGGAGAAGGCTCTGGAGGAGGGCCAGTGTTCGGTGGCAATGGGGGAAGAACTGGTCTCCCAAGCTTTGCAGACAAGGTTAAGGAGAGTGGGTGGCCAGTTGGTAATAGGGCTGGTGATGTGGAGGGGAAGGGCAAGGCAAGCCTTGGGAGGGGGGGCAGTGCTCTGGCTGGGAGTGCAGGTGTAGGGGCTGGCAGTGCTGTAGCTGGGGGTGTAACTGTTGATGGGAGTGTGACAGGGAATCAGGAAAAAAAAAGAGATGTGACAGCAGATGGCCAGGTGGGGCAGGGGTTCCCAATGCGAAAGGGGGACCTGGCAGATGGTGTAACGGGGCTGGTGGTGACCTCATTACTCAAGAAATCGATCTCGGAGTTTGCAGTGACCTTGTGCTTCCAGGGCTTGGTGGTAACAGTGAAGATGGTTCTGGGACTTGTTTTGAAGCAGGTGGCTGGAGCAGCTTCAGTGAAGTTCTTGAAGGGTCTGGAGGGGATCGAGGTGGGCTTTGAGGAGGCCGGGCCACTGGATGAGGCATTGAAGACTAGAGTCATAGTTGGAGAGGTAGTGGTCCCCATAGTGCAGTGCTTGTAATGGGACCCCAGGGTGGTGCAGCTTCTGGTGAAGGGGGTGCCCATGGTGACTAAGGAGGAGACTAGGAAGAGGGTGGAGGAGGTGATGATTGAGTATGGTGATGTGGTGGACATTGGCTTTCAGGTGTAGGAGGGGACAACGATCAGGACAGGTGATGTGGATGTCAGGATTCGGCTGGTGGGAAAGGAGGCCACAGAGAAGGTGAGTGACTGGCCTTCTGTGCTGATGTGGGGGGCATTCGTCTGTAAGGTGTTGAGGGTAAAGGGGAGTAAGGAGGAGGAGGAAGATTTGTTGGAGGCATTGGAGGAGATGAGTGGAGCTGTGGAGAGGAGGGCAAGGGCCTGGAAGGTGTATGAGGAGTCGATGCATTTGGAGGTGGTGGAGGGGAAGTATATCCACATGGACAAGGGGCAGTGGGAGCAGGTGCAGGGGTGCAGGAGGCAGAGGGAGCTACTGGTGAGTATAACAGGCAAGGTGAAGAAGAAAGCAGTTGGGGCTGAGGTGTCTGGGGGCATCAAAGACAGTGTCTGGGCTAGTAAAGGGGTAGGGGAGGTAGAGGTAGGCAAGGAAGGAGATGGGAAGGTGCTGAGCAAGAACCCTTTTACTGATGGCACCTTCGAGGTCTGGGAGCCAGAATTGGACTCCACCCCCCCCCCCTCTGATCAGGAGGGGCCCAGTGGCGAAGAGAAGGAAGTCAGAGGATATACTGATGGAGGGGGCCCAGTGAGTGCATTTTGGGGTCCCTGATGTGGCGAAAGGGGGCCAGGTGGTGGTGGCGGGTGAGGATGAGCTGGTGGATGTCCCTGAGGAGTGGGATGAGGCTGCCAGTGTGGGTGCTGACACCATGATGTTGGATGCAGGATGGCCAGAGACTCCAGGAGGGAAGGAGGTGGGGAACTTGCTGTGGATGAGCAAGGTGATGGATAACCTCATGGCTGATGCACTGGGAGAAGTGGACCTGCGGGTTATACCTGAGGAGTACTGAGAGTGGATGCTGCATGGTGAGGGAGTGGTGGAGGTGCTGAAGGGTGAGATTCTTGTGATTCTCTTAAAGGAGGAGGGATATGAGGTTGATGAGATGAGGAAGGCAGAGCTGGTGGTGGCTGCAGGTGAGCAGGTGACATACTGCTGGGCTGAGTGGAATGGTTTGCAGCTCTGGAGAGAGGCCTGTCTGGAGTATTGAGAGGAATTTGAGGAGAGGGAAGATGAGGCAATGGTAGAACTTCTGGGAGGGTTGGAGGCATGGGAAGCTGGGGAGAGGGAACTAGCTGCTGAATGTAAATTGGACTTGGTGCAGGAGGAGCTGAATGTGGACTTATAGAGGATGGAATCACTTTGCCTTTTAATATTATTCCTTATGAACAGTACAACTAATATTTTCTCTTTGAATGTGAATGGGTTGCAAGGTTCGGGATGGTGTAAGAACATTTTTACTTGGCTCAAGGGTTTGGAGGCTGATCTATTTTTGCTACAGAATGTTCGGTGTGAGGATGAGAATGATCGGGTGAAGTGGACTATGGAATGGGGCAGGGCTGCTGCTTGGTTTGGAAAAGTGGCAATTCTGGTGAGGAAGGGCAGAGGTAACTTGGAGGGAATCAGGAGCTGGGGTGACCACTTGGTCTGGGGAGATTGGCAGTGGCCAGGGTGGGAGTTGGTGAGGGTTGGCTCTTGCTACTGCCCCGCAGTTAGGGGGGAGAGGATTGCATGGATTGAGGAGCTGCTGGAGGAGGGTGTTTTATTGGCAGAAGGGGTCGATGTGATTGGAGGGGACTTTAATATGGTTAGGGATCAGCATCTGGACTGTACTGATGGTGGGAGGAGTGCAGGAGGGAGAAGTGGTGGCCTGAATGCATGGGAGGAGGTAGAGAGGTTGGGCTCCTTAGGGGATATGGGTAGAAAATGATGGGGTGACTCCAGGGTCTACACGCATTAGGTGAATGGCTTGGGTATAAGGATTGACTGGATTCTGACAGCAGAATGCTGGGGGGCTGATGTCTGGAAGGTGTTGGAGGTGGAATGGTGTCCATGGTCTAATCACTGGGGACTGTTGGGACAGGGGCAGTTAGGGGGAAGTAGAGATGGACCTGGACATTGGTGCCTCACTCCTCCCTGCTGGCTGAGAAGACATTGTGGGATTCATGGGCAGAGGACATTCAGGCAAAAGTTTATCAATGGAGGGGTGAGGGTTTGTTAGTGGGTGTCCAGTGGATGAGATTGAAAGAGGCTGCGAGGGTCTATTGGGGAGAGGCTGGGAGAGAAGCTGGGAGACAGAGGAGGAAGCACACAAGGTATGCTTCCAGCAGGCTGAGGAGATTGCAATTGGATTGGGCAGGTTTGCTTACTGCTGATGGAGTGGAGGATTGGACGTTAGCACAGATTAAATTGGAGATCTTAGAACTGCAACAGGTGTTGAGAGAAGAGGAGGAGGTGTATATGTGGGGTATGGCTGCTATGCTATGGTGGCAGGGGCTTGAGGAGGGTGAGCGGCCTACTAGATATTTATCCCATCTGCTCAATGCTAGAAGGGTGAGACATCAGTGGGATGGAGTCCTCAATGCCAATGGGGACATAGTACATGGCACACAACAAATCCTAGGGGTTTTGAAAGAGAGATGGCAGGGTTTGTAGAGTGAGGATGAAGGGGGTGTGGATGAGGTGGCTATTGATGATGTATTAGGGGAATGGAGGCAGATGGCCTGGATGACTTGGCCTTGTTGGTACGAGGTGAGGAGGTCCAGAGTGTCCTTGCGGCAACTAAAGCTGGGACAGCACCAGGGGAGGATGGTCTACCTTGGGACTTCTGGAAGAAGATGGTCAAGGTCTCCAGCATTTTGGAGGAGATGACTGCTCTTTGTGATTATGTTCTTCATAGTGGTGAGTGGGTCGGAGAGCAGGACCTTGGGCTGGTGGCTTTATTGTACAAAGACAAGGAGAGGAGAGAAGACTGGAAGAACTGGCTACCGATCATGCTTTTGGACATGGATAGGAAGATGGTTACTAACAGGCTCTTTCCAGTACCATTCGGGTTACACAACCTTTGGAGAGCACTTACAACATCGTTTTTGAAGAAAAGAGACTAACAACATGGTGACCAACAGGCAACCTGAGGTGCGTACTGGGCAGGGTGGCCCGAGCACTTTCGACTGGCAGCAGGTGGGGAGGGGTCCAGGCCTGGGGGGAGGTATGAGGGGGCTGCTGGCTGGTGGATGTGGAAGGGGTGGAGGTGGTGGTGGAGGCACGGGATCTGGAAGGGCAAGCTTCACGGAGACAGTGAAGGGGAGACAACAGGCGTCAGGACTGGAGGGCTGGCTGAGGAAAGGCAGGGAGACCAAGAAGGTGCCGGTGCAGGGGGGAGCAGCCCTTGGAAGGGGGGCAGTGGAGCTGGGGGAGTAGCGGCTGGGGGGAGTGTGACTGCTGATGGCAAGGGGACTGTCGATCTGGAAAAAAATCCAGATGTGATGGCTAATGGTGAGGCTGAGCAGCGGAGGCTTAGAGGACAAGGAGACTTAGCAGATGGTGTAATGGGTCTGGCGGTGACCCCATTGCTCAAAAAATCGATCTCGGCATTCGTGGTTACACTGTGCTTCCGGAGTCTAGCGGTGATGGCGAAAATGGTGCTGGGGCTCATCGCTAAGCAGGTGGCAGGAGCTGCGTCCATGAAGTTTTTGATGAGACTAGAGGGAGTGGAGGTGGGGTTTGAGGAGATGGCACCATTGGAGGAGGCACTGAAAGTTGGATTGGTGGTTGGAGAGGTGTGTGTTCCGATGGCACACTGTTTGAAGTGGGATCCCAGGGTGGTCCAACTGCTGGTGAAAGGAGTGCCGACGGTGACAGCAATGGAGACGAGAAAGAGGGTTGAGGATTTTATGGCAGAATATGGAGAGGTGGTAGATATTGGATTCAGGGTCTGGGAAGGGACTTCACTCAGGACTGGGGACATGGATGTGAGGATTAGGCTGGCTGGGAAGGAAGCTACTGGGAAGATGAGGGACTGGCCTTCGGCGATGGGCTGGGGAGCGATCTTGTGTAAGGTGACAAGGGTAAAGGGGAGTGAAGAGGAGGAGGAGGATTTATTGGAAGCACTTGAAGAGTTGGAGGGTGCTGTAGAGAGGAGAGTGAAGGCTTGGGTGGTCTTCGAGGAGTTGATGCACTTGGAGGTGGTGGATGGAAAGTGGATTCGGGTGAACAAGACACAGTGGGAAAGGGCTCAGGGGCATAAGAGGCAGAAGGAGCTGCTGGCCAAACTGGACAATGGGCTACTGGGGAATATGAGTAGGGTGACGAGTGCCAGGGGAGCCGGAGCAAGTGTCTGGGCTGGCGAGGGAGAGGGGAAGGACAAGAAGGAGGCAGGGGAGGACAAGGAGAAGATGCATAAGGATTTATATGCTGATGGCATGCTAGAGGTTTGGGAGGAGGACTGGGAGGGCTCCCCTACCCCTACCCCGCTTATCAGGCATGGCCCAGCTTCCCGAAACAGGGCAGTCGAAGATGTACCAATGCAAGGGGCCCAGAGGGTACAATTCAGAGTTCTGGAGGTGGTGTATGGAGGACAGGTGGTGGTGGCTGGTGAGGAGGAACTGGTGGATGTCCCAGAGGTATGGGATGAGTCTGCGGGTGCTGGAGCTGACACCACCATGTTGGAGAGCAGGAGGCCGGCGACTCCAGGGGGGAAGGAGGTGGGGAACTTACTTTGGATGTGTCGGATGATGAACAACCTGGCGGCAGAAGAGTTGGGGGAGGTGGACTTGCGAGTGATAAGTGATGAGCATTGGGTGGGAATACTGCAGGGGGATAGAGTGATGAAGGCATTGTAGGCAGAAATTCTTGCAGTGTATCTAGAGGAGGAAGGGTATGAGGTGGATAAGGAGAGGGAGGCTGAGATGGCAGTTGTTGCTGGAGAGAGGGCAGAATACTGCTGGAACAAGCGTCATAGACTGCAGCTCTGGCAGGTGGCATGCATTGAATACTGCAAGGAGTTCGAGGAGAAGGCGGATGGAGAGATGAATGAACTGCTGGCTGGATTGGAGGCTCAGAGGGCCGAAGAGGAGGAGGTGGCTGCGGAATGCAATCTGGACATGGCGCAGGAGGAGATGAGCATGGAGCAGTAGAGATCGATGGACAACATAACATATTTCATCATGAACAGTACAACCAACATTTTTTCTTTAAACGTGAATGGGTTACGGGGTGCTGCTCAATGTAGAAACATTTTTACTTAGATGAAGGGATTGGAGGCTGATCTCTTCCTCTTGCAGGATGTTAGGTGTGAAGATGATTCTGATAAGATGGAGTGAACGAGGGAATGGGGAGGTGTGGCGATTTGGAAGAACAAGGTTGGGATTTTGGTTCGGAAAGGCAGAGGAGAAATACAGAATGTGCGGAGCTGGGGAGAGAGACTAGTCTAGGGGGAGTGGATTCATGCAGGCTGGGAGCCAGTTACAGTTGGCTCCTGCTACTGTCTAGCAGTACAGAGTGAGTGGGTTGGTTGGGTGAAAAGTTTACTAGAGAGTGGAAGCTTCATGGAGGCTGGGGTGGATATGCTTGGGGGTGATTTCAATATGGTTCGGGACATATTATTGGATTGAACAGATGGAGGACAAGGTGCTGAGAGCAGGAGTGGAGGACTGGTGGCATGGGAGGAGGTCGAAAGGCTAAGTGCACTGGTAGATGCTGGTAGGGAATGCTGGGGGAATAGGAGGATCTATACACATTGGGCAGGGGGTCTGGGGACTAGAATCGACTGGATTCTGACAGCCAGCTGCTGGGGTCTAGATGTTTGGAAGTCACTGGAGGTGGAATGGTGTCCATGGTCAGATCACTGGGGGCTTTTGGGACAGGGATGCTTGGAGGGAAGTGGGGATGGGCCTGGACATTGGCGCCTCAATACCTCTTTGTTATATGACAAGATCCGGTGGGATGAGTGGGCTAAGGACATTCAGTTGAGGGTGGCAAACTGGCAGCAGGAAGGTGCCTCAGTTGGAGTTTGGTGGTTGAGGATGAAGGAGATGGCCAAGATGTACTGGAGTGAGGCGGGCAAGGAGGCAGGGAAGCAGAGGAGACATAGAGTGCGCTGGGCTTCTACTAGATTGACTAGGCTTCTGGAGGAGTGGGCGAGATTGAAGATGTTGGAGGGAGAAGATGATTGGAGAGTAATGAGGGCGAAAATGGAGGTTGGGGAACTACAACAGGTGCTGCAGGAAGAGGAAGAAGCGAAGGTACAGGGCTTATCAGCATGGCTCCATTGGCAGGATTTGGAGGAAGGGGAGAGGCCTTCCAAGTTTCTTATGAGGGCTCTTAGGGCAAGGAGGGTACAGCAATGGTGGGAAGAGGTGTTAGACTCAGATGGTATGTTAGTGCATAGTGTACAGGATATTCTTGGATCGCTGAAGGAGAGATGGAGTGGAATGTGGAGTGAGGAGGAGGGTGGGGCAGATGCCGTGACTATTGACCGAGTGTTGGAGGATTGGCACCCACCACAGGTCGAGGGGCTAGGTGACCTGGTGACGCCAGTACAGGAAGATGAGATCCACCAGGTTCTTGCTGCGACAACACCAGGAATGGCTCCTGCAGAGGATGGGCTGCCCTGGGACTTTTGGAAGCGAATGGTTGGAGTCCCAGGAGTGATGGGAGAGATGACAGCATTGTGTGACTCCATTCTACAGACTGGGAGGTGGGTGGGGGAGCAGGACCTTGGGCTGGTGTCACTGCTTTATAAAAACAATGGAAGGCAGGAGGATTGGAAGAACTGGCAGCCGATAATGTTGCTAGATATGGACAGGAAGTTGGTGACTAAGGTGGTGGTGGCGAGACTACAGAAGGTGGCCCAGCAAGTCGTGGGTATGGAGCAGAGGGGATTTGTGGGTGGTCGGCTCATCCGGGATGGCACTGCCTGGGTACATGGAGTTATTGAAGGAGCAAGGGCCTGTGGACTGGATGGGTGACTAGTCTTCTTGGACCAGGAGAAGGCTTATGACTGGGTGCGAAGAGTCTGGCTGGCGAAAGTTTTGGATAGGATTGGGGTTCTATCCCAATTCTGATCAGCAATGGTCAGCCTACTGGAAGGGAGTAGGGCTGCGCTCATATGTAATGGTCATCAAGGGGTGGCATTCCCCTTGGGTAGGGGGGTGCCCCAGGGGGACCCACTGTCCCACATTTTGTATGCTCTTTCCTTGGAACCCCTTATGGATAGAATTAGGCGGAGGATAGAAGGACTCTCTGTTTTTGGCATAGGATGGAAAGTTGGGGCCTTTGCAGATGACATGGTGGTTGGTTTAGGGTTGATTGCTGATGTGGAGGAGCTTAAGAAGACTGTGGAGTGGTATGAGGAGAACTCTGGAGTGAAGTTGAACTGGCATAAGTGTGAAACAATGGTACTTGGCAATGGCCTGGTGGGAGGGAAGGTTATAGGAACAATCGTCCCCACCAGTGAAGCAGTAAGGTACTTGGGCATTTATCTGTCGGTCTATGGGTCAGTTCTGCCCAGGGTTTGGTGGGAGCAGAGGATTGGAATCTGGGAGGAGGCCCTGCAGCGTTGGGGGGGTAGACAATTTTCTTTGGCAGGACGGGTCTCGATCTTGAATGTCTACTGGCTGCCGAAGTTGTGGTACCTGGCATATCATCTGGACTTCCCAACTTAGGTAGTGAAGAGATTGGTGAAGTCAGCAAAGGGATGGATTTGGGCTGGAAGGCGGAGTCAGATTGGTTGGGAGATCTTGTCCCTACCAGTAGCAAGAGATGGTCTTGGGCTGGTGGACTATCCGAAATGGTTATACTGCTTGCAAGCATGGTGGCTGAAGAGGGCAGTGGAATTGAGAGGAGGTGGTTGGGTTCCTCTGCTACAGAAGATCTGGGAGAGGCGGTCATCACCAAGGGGCACGACTGGTGATCTCCTTGCTTTAGTTGGACTTCGGGATATGTACTAAATAACTGCGATATAAAGGATTTTGGTGGGGGATAGCAGAGGGGGTGCACCGCATTGGAATTCGTTGGCAAGGGAATGAAGGAGAGGAGGATTGGGACCTGGCGATGTGGAGATGGGATCATATACTGCTGGGTGGCACCCCTTTAATTGAGTTCAACATTGGTGATGGAATGGAATGCCAAAGGGGACTGGGCCAGGATCTGTGGCCTAGCAGTTGGCAAGGAGTTGAAATTGGTGAAGAGTGGGACTGGCAGGGTGTTTAGACTTGGAGTGCTGCAGTGAGAAAGTGGATGCTGCCAAAGTACTGGGTGGTCTGGTGGTACATGCTGAGGAGGAATGTGATGCTCAACTTTCACTCGGGGCACCTTATCATAGGGGGTTGTTTCGACTGTGAGGAGTGCCATAATGTAGGGCAGGAGGGAGGCTGTGTACAGATGCCTGAACATTGGCTAGGAGAGTGTGAGGTGTTGGGGGATTTTTGGCAGACAATTGGGGAACACTTGGGGGTATGGCGTAGGGGAGATGAAGTAAGGGGGAGGTGGGAGGACTTGAGAGACAGACTGGTAGGGGGGATAGGAAAGGAGTGGATTACTTTGGGCTGGGCATTGGCTATTTGGGTAGGACTGGCCAGTCACTGGCAATTTGTTTTTGAGGATGGAAGCTGACAGAGCTTGGGGGACCAATTGGTGTGGTGGCATAGGCTTATGGAAGACACCTTAACAGGCTGATGGCTTGGTTGGGGGCTGCAGGGTGGTCGGAGGTGCCGCTTAGTGGAGAAAATTTGTGGACAGAGTGGGGGGAGAGTTGGGATAGTGGGTGAAAGGGTGATCTTCATTCATGAAGAGGTGGGGAGGAGCCCCCCTATGGGGATTGGGTAGTGGGTGGGGATGATGTATACTTATTCATAGACTGGTAATTAAGGCGGAGTCCAAGTGACTATAAAAAAA
>RBNI01006038.1:0-11813 GCA_003990745.1 Jimgerdemannia flammicorona
TCTCCACTGCCTCCAGCAGCAGGCCCTCCTCTTCAAACCCCACCTCGACTGCCTCCAACTTCTTCAAAAACTTGACCGAGGCTGCTCCTTTCACCTCACTCACCAGCAACCCAGCACCATCTTTGCCATCACCGCTAAGCCCCGGAAGCACAGCATGATGGCAAATTCCGAGCGAGATTTTTTGAGTAACGGGGCGCCACCAGGCCTGTCACACCATCAGCCAGATCTCCGGGTCTTGCGCTGCTCCCCTGACCAGGTCCCCCATCAGCCATCACATCTGGATTTTTTTCCAGATTGCCTGTCACACCGCCATCAGCAGTCACTGCCTCAGCCACTACACCGCCAGCCCCACTATGCTGACCCCCCAGTGGAGGGGCCTCCTTACCACTCGTAGTAGTAGCTGCCTTCCCCAGCTCCAGCCAGCCATCCAGTCCAGTCGCCTGCTTCCCCATCCTGACCTTATCGGCGAAGGTCATCCTCCCTCCCCCATGTGGCCTTACACCTCCTCTGCCACCACCTCCGGCCCCACGACCCCTTGTCGAAGCACTTGGGATGCCAAGACCCGCATCTCGACCCCCCCCCACATGTTGCCAGTCAAAGGCACTGGGGCCCCCCTGTCCAGTACACTCACCAGAATGTGTGTTGCTTGCCATCTTGATAGTACCAATACTTGAAGACATTGTTGAAAAGTATTGCCTGAGTCTTGTGTCACCCGAATGGTACTGGTGAAAGATCTGAATAAAATCTTCTGTCTATCAAAGATTTCAATAAAAGGGCATAAAGGATAGGAGACAGCAGGTCTCTCTGAGGAATCCCTCTTCCCAAGAGAAATGCCAACCCCTGGTGACTATTATACATTAGTACTGCCCTACTGCCCTCCAACAAATTCAATATAGTAGTCCGAAAACATGAGGAAACACCAATTTGATCCAGCACCTTGCCCAGCCATATCTGCCAAACACAGTTATAGGCCTTTTCCTGGTCCAAAAAGACCAGTCTTCCATCCAGTCTACAAACCCAGGCCCCTTCAATAACACCATACACCCAGGCAGTCCCATTTCTGATAAGTCTGCCTCCTACAAAGCCCTGCTGCTCCTCATCTAGCACCTGTTGGGCAACCTTCTGAAGTCTCACAACAATCACCTTAGTCACCATCTTCCTGTCCATATCTAGAAGCATGATTAGCCTCCAGTTCTTCCAGTCCTCCTGCCTCTTCTTGTCTTTGAACAGTAAGGCCATCAGCCCTAAGTCCTGTTCTTCAACTTACCTGCCATTCAGAAGAATATGGTCACAGAGGGCAGCCATCTCTCCTAACACTCCAGGGACCCTCACCATCTTCTTCCAGAAGTCCCAAGGTAACCCATCCTCTTCTGGTGCTATCTTAAGCTTAGTTGCTACAAGAACTCTCTAAATCTCCTCCTCTTGGACTGGTATGATCAAGTCTCCAAGTTCCTCTACTTGTGGTAGTTTCTACTCCTCCAACATATCTCCAATCACCTCTTTATCTACACTCCCTTTCTTCTCACTCCACAGACCTCTCTATCTCTCCTTCAGTACTCCTAAGATCTGTTGTGTACCATGCACCATAACTCCTTCAGCATCAAAGACCCCATCTCATCAATGTCACACTCTCCTAGCTTGGAGGAGCCTAGACAGGTATCTAGTAGGCCACTCTCCCTCCTCAAGCCCCTGCCACCATAGTCTGGCAGCCATTCCTCTCATATGAATCTCCTTCTTCTCTCTCAATATCTGTTCCAGTTCCACCACCTCCAATTTTACCCACTCCAACCTCCAATCCTCCACCTCATCAGAAGAAAGCAAATCAGTCCATTCTATCTACAATCTAATCAGCCTATTAAAAGCACACCTTACTTGCTTCCTTCTCTGCCTCCCAGCCTCTCTACCAGCTCCTTCTCAATAAACCCTCACAGCCTCCTTCAACCTCATCCAACAGATACCCACAGATGAACTCTCATATATCTAGTTAGTGATCTTCACTTGGATGTCCTCCACCCATGAGTCCCACAACCCCTTCTCAGCTAGCAGGGAGAAGTTAAGATACCAATGTCTGGGTCTATCTCCACTCCCCCCAAACTGCCCCTGATCCAATAGCCCCCAGTAATCAGACTATGGGCACCACTCCACCTCTAGAGTCCTCCAGACATCAGCACCCCAACATTTGGCTATCAGAATCCAGTCAATCCTTATACCCAGTCCATTCACCCAGTGTGTATAGACCCTCCTATTACCCCACCTCATTCTATCCATATCCCCTAAGGAGCAAAGGTTCTCCACCTCCTCCCACTTATCCAGACCACCACTCCTCCCTCCTACACTCCTCTCTCCATCAGTTCTATCCATCTGTAGATCCTGCACCATATTAAAGTCACCTTCCATAATATCAATACCTTCCTTTAAGAGAATACCCTCCTCTAATAGATCCCTAATCCACTCAATCTACTTACCCCTAACTGCAGGGCAGTAACAGGAGCTAACCCTCACTAATTCCCACCAGGTTGATGTCATTCTCCCTAGACCAAACAGCCACCCCAGCTCTTGATTCCACCCAAATCTCCTCTACCCTTTCTCACCAGAATTGCCACTTTGCCAATCCAAGCAGTAACTCCTCCCCATTCTCTAGTCCACTCTATCTGATCTTCCTCATCCTCATACCATACATCTTGCAGTAAAAAGAGATCAGTCTTCAATCCCTTAAGCTAAGTAAAAATGTTCTTACACCACCCAGAACTCCATAACCCATTCATATTCCGAGAGAAAATATTAGTTATACTGTTCATAAGGAATAATGTTGATTATCAATCTCATTCTCTACAAATCTACATTTAACTCCTCCTGTGCCATATCTAAGTTATGTTCTGCAGCCAGTTCCTTCTCTTCCACTACCTGTGCCTCCAACTCAACCAGAAGTTCAACCATTACCCCATTCTCTTTTTCCTCAAAGTCCTCACAATACTCTAGACAAGCCTCCTGCCAGAGTTATAAACTATGATGCTCTGTCCAACAGTAGGCCATACGCCCACTAGTAACAACAGCCAGCTCAGCCTCCCTCTCTACATCAACCTCATATTCCTTCTCCTCCAGGAGAATTATAAGTATCTCTGCCTTCAGTGTCCCCACCACTCCATTTCCATATAGAATCTATATCCAGTGCTCCTCAGGCATCACATATAAGTCTACTTCCCCCAACTCCTCAGCTATAAAGTTATCCATCATCTTGCTCATCTATAGCAAGTTCCCTACCTTCTTCCCTTCTGGCATCTCTGGTCTTCCCACATCTAGCATTGTGGTGTCTGTCTCTATACTGGCTGTCTCATCCCACCCCTCCTCTGGGACATCCACCAGCTCATCCTCACTAACTGCCACCACTTGTCCACCTTTCGTTATGTTAGAAACTCCAAAGTATACTTGCTGAGCATCTCTCATCTGCTCATCCTCTGCCACCTGACCCCTTGCAGCTGGACCCTGCTGGACTAGAGAGGGAGTATCATCCATAACCTGTTCCCAGACCTCAAATGTACTATCTGCATACAGGTCCTTGTGCAGTGTCTTCTTCTTCCCCTCCAGGCCCTCCTCCATATCTCCTCCACTCTTACTAGCCCAGACACTCACCTCTACCCCCTCAGACTTCTCAGTACCCCCAGCCATCAACTTTCCCTCCTTCTATTCTTGCCAGCAGCTCTCTCTGTCTCCTATATCCTTGAGCCCTCTCCCACTGCCTCTTGTTAGTGTAAATGTATTTCTCATCGATAATCTCTAGATGTATTGACTCCTCATACAACTTCTATACCTTTG
Source organism: Jimgerdemannia flammicorona (assembly GCA_003990745.1). NCBI lineage: Eukaryota > Fungi > Mucoromycota > Endogonomycetes > Endogonales > Endogonaceae > Jimgerdemannia > Jimgerdemannia flammicorona. Next base: position 3,814 of record RBNI01006038.1, read on the forward strand.
TCCACTGCTCTACAGCTTCACTCATCTCCTCCAGAGCCTCCAACAGATCCTCCTCCTCCTCTTCACTCCCTTTCACCCTTGATACCTGACAGCTAAAAGTCCTCCAAAGCATTACTGCCAGCCAGTCACTCATCTTCTCAGTGGCCTCCTTCTCTGTTAGTCAAATCCTGATATCAACATCTCCAGTTCTAATGGTGGTCTCCTCCCATATCTGGAAACCAATATCAACCACATTACTATACTCTGCCATCACCTCCTCAACCCTCTTCCTCATCTTGACTGCCATCACCATAGATACCCCCTTTACCAGTAACTGAACCACCCTGAGGTCCCATCTCAGACAATGCACCATAGAGACCACCACTTCTCTAACTACCACTCTAGTCTTCAGAGCCTCATCTAGTATACCCACCTTCTCAAATCCTACCTCAATCCCCTCCAACTTCTTCAGGAACTTCACTGAGGCGGCTCTAGCCACCTGCTTTGAGATAAGCCTCAAGACCATCCTCACTATCACTGCTAAGCTCTAGAAGCACAAGGTAGCTACAAACTCTGAAATTGACTTCTTGAGTAATGGTGCTACTGCCAGCCCCATCACACTATCTGCCAGATCTCTCTTCCACATTGAGAACCCCTGCTCCACCTTGCCATCAGCCATCACATCTCTTTTTTTTTCCTGATTCCCCATCATACTCTCATCAGCAGTTCCACCCCCAGCCACAGCACCTCCAGTCCCTATGCTCACATCTCTCACTGGAGTACTGCTCTCTCTCTCAATGCTAGTCTTGCCCTTCCCCTCAGTAGTACCAGCTCAAGTTCTAGTTGGCCATCCACTTGCCTTCACCTTGTCTGCAAAGCTAGAAGATCCAGACCTTCCCCCAGTTCTACCAGATACTGGACCTCCTCCAGAGCCTTCTCCACTCTTCGATTCTCCAAAATTCCCCATCCCCAGTCTATAACCTCTTCCCATATTCTGCCAGCTAAATGCCCCAGATTTACCTGACCCAGCACACTTATCAGAACTCTTGCTTGATGATATTTGTATAATACCTTTTCACTGAGTTGTGTCAAAAACCATTGCTTAAAGTTGGTGTAATATGAATTATATAGGAGAAAGGTTATTATTTCTTATAAATACCAAGAACTCTTTTATGAGTATAGTATCTTTATTTCTCACCTTTGAGTTACTACTACTGAAATGATTACTACTTTGTCCTATAGTCAAATTGACAATATAGTATAAGAACTTAACTATAAGTATATTAAGTATATTCAAACTACAGATAGATCCTTTCTCTATCCTGATGACTATATTTTACAAATATCACAAGTTAGATATATGTATATGCTATAAAGGACATCTATGATATAATCTAGTTTAACAATGATGAAGCAGAAGACAATAACTCTTCTGATACTGATATAACCTCTAGCCAAGGATTCCTGCCAACTCTGATTACTCTGCCAATCTTGTCAATAAACTTATAACAGTTTATAACTACCTATGAGACTTATTGGGAGAATGACTACTGGCATGAGTACCAATCTGCATTCATGTCTAATTACTTCAACTACAATGAAGAGATTGGAGAATACAACCTATATCTCTAGACAATTCTTAAAATTGAATCAACAACTCCACCTCCTGAGTATGAATGAAATGAACTATAGCTACTAGCATACTATAATCTTATAACTTATAGTATCATAATCTACCAAAGATATGCTGACAGTAAATCTAATAAAAGTGAAGATAATTTATCTCTTTTCTGCTCACCAATATCTTATCTAGAATATGAGATAGATGATACTATCCTGTAAGATAGTGATATGGTTCCAACCTATTACTATATGAATAAATAAGGAGATATCATCCAAGAACTACTCTTTTTAGATAACTACTTTATCAGAGATAATGTCATCAATAGTGACCTCATCAAAGAATATTCAGATAGTATTTAAATCTATAGATAGCTCGGCAGTCATTAGTATAGTTAGATTAGCCTTATACTATATAACTACATACTAACTTATCAGTCAGATGATCTCTTGTTATATCAGTTCACACTTGTACTATATGACTATATTCTGACTCAGTAAGATACTAAGTGCTATATCTATATTTAGTATAGTCCAGATAGCCTCTCATTAGTATAAATATTCACTCCCCCAGATCTTAGAAACTTAGATACAAATAGACTTAAATAAATAAAAACAGTCCAGAACTTCTGAACACTTCTTTATAATATCTTTTTATATACTACTCCTAGTATAGCAATATTATAAATAGTAAATAAATCTATTTAATAATTTACAAACTACTCTTAAATAAATCTGTATCCTATTAGGTCTTATTCTTAACTAAATCTCAAAATTTTCTAATTAATATTATCTATAATAATACATCAATTCAACTAAGCTGGTCTTAGTTTCTTGAACTTCTTAAAATATAGAAAATTCTAAATATCTAGAACTAGTCTAAAAAAGGACTTTGGTTGAGATATTAATCTAATCTTAAAATTAATAAGTATAGAAGATATACTCATATAAAATTGATTCTGACCTTAAGAAAACAATCTTCCAGAATATCCAGAATTTCCAGAAAACCCTTTCAGAACTATATAATAGTACTTTAACAAAGTAACCCTCTTATAGAGAAGCTGAGTTTGATAGACTTTACTAAGTATTTATACTACTTATAAGTATAGTAATTGAAGTAAGCCAGTGAGTTGAGGGATCAAGAGTAAGTATCTCTTATACAGAGGATGTAGGAGATATAGTTCTCTCTTATAATATATCTGGTGACTTACTTTCTCTAGTGATACTGAAGAGGAGCTAGAAGATATACTTTAGGGAATTCTAGTAAAAAGTAGTTGATGAAACTTGATATATTAATCTCTGATAATAGAGAAATGAGTGAGAGATAAACTGGAGACTCTAGATATAGAGGTGGGACTGCCTTCTATTGGGGAATATATCAGTAAATAACTTTAGTTTAGAGAAGAGTATAGAGTGTCTTCAAGAATATAGGAGAGATTTGTGACCAGAGATTTAGTAAAGAGTGAGAATTGATAAAAAGTGAGACTAAAATAGTATTTGATCATAGAACAAACAAATGGTATGATAGATTTCCCCTAAGTTTTAGATAGTATAATAACAACTTTTACAGCATAATATAATATTGAACTTTTGGTCAGAATATCTGATAGAAAAAGATACCTTAAAATGTAAAAAGTACCTAAATATTAGATAGAAGAGAGAGATAGTACAAACTCTTAAATATTAACTAAGAGAGTATAAAATAATAAGAAACTTTTAAAGAATAATCAAGGGTTAGATAAGAGTATGTCTGCCTAAGCTAATAGTAGATAGAAGGTGGAGTAATATCAGGAGAAAATTAATAAAAAGAGTTAATAATAAGTAGTTAACTATTAGATAGACTCTAGCTATTTGAGTTAAACTTACTAGATATTAACTATATATATTTGAGGATAGCCAGAGATTGATACTTGGAATGCAGGTTGCAAAGTAAAAATAGTTGATGCTGAAGTTTTTGAATGATTGGTAACAGAGATAGAGACCTGAAGGAGAACTCTATAAGAGGCTTATAAAAAAGATTTGTGGGCAAAGTGAGAAGAAAATTAAAATAACAGAGGAAATGGTGACTTTCTGAGAAGATGAAAAAAGGGGAAAAACTCCTTGTGGGATTGGGTGAAGGGTTCATCTGTATTAGTTTAACATAAACTGGTTGGTAATAAAGTGGAAGTCCAAGTGACTATAAAAAAAACAAAAAAAAAAAAAAAAAAAAAAAAAAAAAAAAAAAAAAAACCTCATCAACACCCACCAAGCCCAGCGCACTGACACAACACCTTGTAATGACCAATCTCGTCGACAAGCATGTTCATGTAATTGCCCACATAGACTTGAAGTAGGTGCTGGCCTCGTCATGGCCTAGCGTGCTAGCTCGTCAGGACTCTTATTTTTGTCTATCCTTGACGCGTATACGGAGGGCCAACGAGTTCTGGTGCATTTTTATTAGGGGAGAATTGGGGGCTCTTGTCATTGTGTGAGAGTCGATCTTCGTCGATGCCTTGAATCCGTGTATGGCCCAGGCCGCGCAACGGGCATTCGCGACGCCGGTACATACCTGATCGAACGTAATGCCCAGGAGCATTGTAGCACGGAGACGTGGGCCGATAGATCGAATTAGGTCTGTCGCGTGGTAGTGCGGGCTTGCGCCGCGGAGTTGGAGAGTCATGATGTAGGATGGTTGGGGCGATATGCACGTAGAGGGATTCGAGACAACGCAGATGTTGCGATGGGATGGCGGGGTCGCCGGAGAAGTTGTATTCGAGCGTAAGCGCCGTCAGCCGAGGGAGTTGGAGGCTGAGGGCGTCGACGAAGGCGGCCTCGACATCGGGAAGTCGCCGGGGGTCGAAAAGGGCGCTGGTGTCGATTGTGACGGCGGTGATATACTCGAGGCCGAGCATGCTGGCGTCGCGCACGAGGGTGGTCCAGCGCTCGACGGACGCGCGGCTTCGGAGCCAGATGCAAGTCGAGACGGTGCGTGGAAGCTGTTCATACACCGCCGTTCGCCACGCCTTGCATACCAACGAAGCGGAGACGAGGTCGGAGGCTAGGCCATCTCCATCGCAAGTGAGGTGGGTGAATATCTGTGAGAGGAGAGCCGGTGGGGGGAACCTATCGGAAGAATTGCGTGGATCATTGAGAAAGAGGGCGCTTATATCTTGCAGCTGAGGTTGTGCCCGTTTATCTTGTGTTATGGTCCGAAGCCGTGATCTTATGACACTTGTCTCGCGCGTGAAAAACGTGCCATTAGTCTTTTTATTATCTACCACCGCTACTCAGCTGATGGAACGTATGTCATATGGGACCTCACACCACTGGCACTATCGTACAGTTCATCACATTTCGACATTTAGATAGTTTCCTGTAGCGGGGTAAAATGCTGAAAAAGGATGAGAATACAAGGCCAAATGGGTCAGCAGCGTTGCAAACTTGAAACTTGCGAAGCTGCGGATAACTATTAATATGGCCCATGGACATCCAACAACCAACTACTTTTCCATCTCCACTCCAAAATCATCTATCCAGAGTTCATGTATTACGTGTATGCGTGAATATATGTACAAGGTAACGGGGACGCATCCAGTACATTCCCGAAAAGAGAGAATAAAAAATGAAAATGAACAAAAATGGCGAACAATCTAGCTCAGAGCGGGGCCTATCCAGAACCAACCATCCGCGGGAGAACCATTATAAACTGGGGAAAACCCCCCTCGACAAAGAAATATATGATACATTACAAGTAGACAGGAGGATCTGCAGTCGATCAAGCCGGCTCTCATATCACTCCCCCTCCCCTCCCACCTTTTTTTTTCTCTTTTCGCAACGCCAAAAACCGACCGATCCTCAATCCGTAAACCACAGTCTCAGAGTTCTCGACATCATCCCACGGGCTACGTCCCGTTCACCGGCTCCGTGAAGATATTATCCTCCTTGGTCTCTAAAGTGGTATGCCCGCCCGTGATTCCCAGAATAGTAAAATCGTACACGATCATAGTAAATACCATGACGGTCGTCAGAATAAGCGCGATCCACGCCCACACAACAGGGTTGAAGTGTTTTATGGGTGGAAACGCGTGAAAGATATCTTCATCGTCACCCGACCCAAACCCGGCGCGACGCAGGGACGGTCGGTCATCCAGGATGGAAGGCGTAAGGTAAGTTGAGTCGATGGAAGATTTCCGGGAGTGGACAGAGATGTTTAGCGAGATGCAGGGGGATGGTAGCGGTGTGAAGTTTGTACTAGTCGGGCTGGAGGGGTTTACTGGTGACGGGGTTGCATTCAGTGTCTGTGAAGTTGCGCTTGTCCGGAGCGATGTGGCGGAGATGGTTCGGTGCGGTCGCGGGCCCGGGTGGTCGTCCACCTTCAAGCTGTTATTACTGCTTGTGGGGGTGTGCGGGTCGCCTACTATTCGTGGGGAAATCGATCGGGATTGGGATGACGAGAGGAATCCCTGCGGTATGGTAATTTTCAGCCCGTGCGGGCGGAGAGTCTTGGCTCCGCGGAAGACTTTCTTGGGCTCTAAATCTGGAGGCTCGACGATGGTGGGTAGGTTATTAGGTCGGCGGTGGTTGTGGGTGTTGTTTGACGCGAACTGTTTTGGCGATGGGATGCGGTGGTCCCATGCGTCGTCTATATCCATGTCCGGGGGGATGACGGTGATGATGGGAGAGACGGAGATGCGCTCATTGAAGGATTGAATCGAGTTCGGGCGGCTGATCCGGTGGGTCGGACGCTCGGACGCCATGTGCACGCTGTTGATCGTCAGACCCGAGACGTGCGAATCCATCAGCACCAGGTTATATTCATCAGCTGGGTTTCCGGAATACGAAGTATGAGTTTTAAAACCGGAAATTTCGTGAACCGTATACATAAATCCGACGCGTACTTCCCACAAAAACAAAAATTCCTCCACTCACCCGGCCCATCCGGTACGGCCTCGGCTCTTGCCCTGTACCTCTTCGACGCGAAGTAGAGCAAAAATGGGATGATGAAGTTTGACGCCGATGAAAAGATGAGGCTGACATAATTAATCATCTGGTTCAGCCACCACCCGGTCTGGAACGGTATCACGAACAACCATGGCAGAATTGAGGACCAGAAGATGGCCCAGCCTGGAAGCAAGGAAGGAACACGTGAGAAGCATTGCAAACACCATGACCGCGCAGCACTGCCATCCTCACCCTCCTCCTAAGACTCACCTCGGCTGCACACCTGCCCCCGGATGAGGTTCGACCGGATGATGATGGTGTATACGGGTATACTTGTGATGAGAACGGCAACGGAGAAGAGGTTCGCCGTGATGATCGACAGGATCGAGTTGTTGTCCGAGGACTGAATGACTGCCGTGCAGGTTGGGTGAGAGAGTGAGAGAACGTTGGTACGGATTGGACTCGAATACCGACAGGGGGAGAACACGGATGGCGCGCCAATAAATAAAATGGACGAGTTCCGAGACTTACCAGAGAGCAGGTTCGAGTTGGGGTCCATCCTGTACGCGGCGGCGCCTAATAGGAATACATAAGAAAAAAATCAGATTCAGCAATCTTAACCACTCCAACCCTACGAACTCGCACATCACACCCCCAACCCGTACGCCAAAATCACGAACGCTTACCTAGTATGCCAATGATGAGATAGATGACGGTGGAGATGCCGACGGACCACCACACTGTCTTGCGGATATTGACATCAGGGTCCTGCAAGGAACGGGGCGGACCGGGGATGCGTCAGCAAAGAGCACGACCAATCGGGCCCTCGCGATGATGAATGTACGGAATTCGGATCGCCCAAAGACATCCCGCTGTTCGCTACAACCCCCAAATATGTCGTGCGCGATACTCCCCCCCTCCTCCTCTCCCAACAATTCCCACCCCGTCCTCACCAGCGAGTTAACGAACGAGGGTATTGTGGTGATGAACGCGAAGTTGAACAGGACGATGCCAACGACCTGCGAGGGGTCAGTGCCAATGGCGGGTACGTTGGAGAAGTCGATACCAGCTATGAGGAAGTCCGCGATCCACTCACACAGGATGAAGAGAAGTATCACGCAGGAGCCTGTCGGGGGGGGGGAGAGTTTAGTGTGAGAGTCATGGGATCGACGCGACAGACTCTCCACAATATCCGAAATTTTATCTCCCTACTCATCAATCCAACCAATCACTCCCTCCTAACCACCCCCAATTCCCCCCCCAAAAAACCTCGGCGCTCACTCGCCCGCCCCGCGCCTCACCTATCTGGATCCATAAGTTCTCCGCCAGATTCATCATCCCAAGCGGGAACACGAGCCCAAACGTGATCAGCAGCCCGCCCGTCACAAACATGTAGTTCGACGCGAATGGAGAACCAGACGGGACCTGCTCCTGCACGCATTGTACACCCGCGGGGGAGAACCCTTTTTTTTGGGGGGGGG